>QYAN01000117.1:0-91994 GCA_003988815.1 Chlorencoelia australis
GCAGCATTTACATCCGCCTTCTCTTGAAGCAACAATTCAACAATAGCAAGGTGACCACCTTCTGCTGCCGCCTGTAATGCTGTTCTTCCATTATATTCTYCTGCTGCAGCATTTACATYCGCCTTCTCTTGAAGCAACAATTTAATAATAGCAAGGTGACCACCTTCTGCTGCCGCCTGTAGTGCTGTTTTCCCACTATATTCTGCTGCAACATCAACAACTGCCTTCTCCCGAAGCAGTTGTTTCGTCACCGCAATATGACCTAGAGCGGCTGCCCATACTAACGCGGTCTGCTCATAGTTATCCTGTGAGTTTAATTGAGCGCCATATCCAATCATAAGTTTTACTGTACTATTATGTCCATTCCGCGCGGCCCTTGAGAGCGGCGTTTGGCCATTCTTGTCCCTTGAGTCAAGTTCGGCTCCTTTTGAAAGCAGCATTTTCACTGCTTTGTTGTGACCTTCTCCAGCAGCACCATGCAATGCAGTTTCCCCTCCGATCATAGAGTTTATGTCTGCCCCTCCTTGTAATAACAGCTGTAGCATTCCTTGGCGTCCAGATATGGCTACTGCATGTAATGCTGTTTTACCAATCCCATTTTTGTTATGGTCCTGACTATTTAGCGCTGATATCTCTTTAATCTCATGGCCAGAACGTGTAACGACGAAAATCTCAAACTTCCTCTTGACCCAATCTCTAGCCTCCGGTGAAAGAGTTATAGTCATTGTACCTTCCGAGCCGCCAAGAGAAGGATACAGTTCTTGGCTTAGATTTGGAGAGAGTGAAAATTCATCGAGGCAGACAGGACAGAGGTTTACGTAAGTCAACTGATAGAGCATGTCTTGTTTCATTATTTCCAGATAAAGTCTGCAGATCGGGGCCTGTATAATTTCGAAATTTATTGGTCTATTCGTGCCAGACCTCGGAATCGAAACAAGTGACCATTGGGATACTAATGATGGTGCCTCCCCTGGTAGCTTTCCGCTTTGGAATGTTGTGAATTTTGGAATAAATATGACATCCTCTCGAGTTTGGCCCCGATCACAAGCTTTTCCACACTGGATTGTTGCTTGGATTGATTTCACAATCGCTTGTTCAAGCCCTGATATCCCTAATAAAATTTCGTAGGAAGGTGCATTGGAAGAGATTTTATAGGCTACGGCAAGAGAGCCTTGCTGTGGACTCTCTTGCACGACAAGGCTATAAGTGACGTGTGGTCCGAAGTTACCCTTGAGAACTCTAGTACTGACTGCCGAATCGTGGATTCTCTCATACTTTGCCCCTTCAAACTTAATATGGCCGGGAACAACTCTAATGGTTGATACCTCTCCCGGTAATAGGTTCAGATCTTCGAATGCCTTGAAAAAAATACAAATACCATCACGACAAATAGCAGAAGGTTCCTTTCCAATACTAGACCCGCTGTCTATTGACCCAGAAAATATCAATAAGGCAGCTGTCAAGATATCAACATCATTCGTGGGGAAATATATTGGTTGGTTCGAATTCCAGTATTGTCTGTTTTGGATGTCTTTGTTACAATAGGACTTCTCTCGATGTATTGTATAAAGTGATTGAAGTCCATGTGAGGAAGGCCTGATAGAAGAGTCCATTTCCACTACTGACAAGATCCATACAAAGATAATTATCGTATTAGCGATGAGTTCCAGGCAAAATTGAGGCGGATAGTCGTCATCTATACCACGACACCGACTACACGTACATTCTAGAGCAATCCTGTCAATGGACTCCTTCCAAGTTGCGCTAGTGTGAGACCGGATTTC
Organism: Chlorencoelia australis; assembly: GCA_003988815.1. Lineage (NCBI taxonomy): Eukaryota > Fungi > Ascomycota > Leotiomycetes > Helotiales > Cenangiaceae > Chlorencoelia > Chlorencoelia australis. The sequence goes on from QYAN01000117.1 coordinate 1,785, forward strand.
TACTTGACTAACTGTATCTATAGTCGCGGCGAGTTCTGGTAAATGTTTGGCTGCAAGTTCCAAAAAGGGCTGACCCCTGCTGGACGGGAGACCAAAGTGGAATCGACGGAATGGAAAGCTGCGCTCAGCGGAATTAAAATGTGGGCCGCGCCGGTAACATTCTTCGGCAAGGCAAGATGCGTTAAACAAGAGGAGAGCGAAACTATGTTGTAGATTCCCCCGAAGTAGACTATTCAAGGAGGGGCCGAAAGTGTCTGCAAGTATAGTTACCCATTCTGAGCGACCCCCTCTGAATACGGGTTGATCTGGGTCAAGATTCCCCCAAAACCTATGACCTGTTGGAACAGAATAACATTTACTTAGTTGGATTGACTCTTCGTTGTCTGAGGCGAAGATGATTGTAACCGCAGGCAAACAGCGATCGTCGTTCGTTGGTGATCTATACACTGTATTTCCTGAGCCTACACAAATCTCAACGCTTAATGCTAATAACCACTCTGAGATAGCAGCCAGCCATATGCAGTCGAGCCCGCCTGCAATCGTAATGTTTGCCAGCTTTCCACTGGAAACGTCAGCTAGAGCTCTGATTGCCTTTGCAAGAGCACTTGCTGACGTGGGTTGATGGAACGATGGAGGAGTATTAAGGCATACAAGGCGGATTAAACCCTCAAGAAGGATAGGAAATTTCGAATGCGATACTGCTCCTGTGCAGATATCAACTAATGCTTTCCACTGATGAATCGATGGAACAATGTCTGCGGAAGCTCCCTGGAACTTGCATAATTCTCGAAGAACTTCCGCGACATAGAAGGAGTCATATGAGATAGACATGCAAGCACATAATGCAACACATGCCATTCCATCCTCAGTATCTGCGAGATCTTTTATTATCGGCTTTATTCCAAACCCAAACCAGACGAGTTCCCCCCACGACGAAAAGGATTTCAACTTGGACAGGGAATCATGAATTCTTTTTTGAGCTTCGGGCTTAATCGCAAATCGATTAAAGGCAAACCGACTAATGATTATAGTAGCTGGGTGGAGGTTCGCTTTGGAGAGTCGTACTAGTATGTCTAGTCCGAACTTGTATGAACCCCCCACTAGAGACACATAGTCAAGTTGACCTGACTGTTGGAAGCTTCCATGGCTCGTGGGTACAAGAGCATCAGACATGGTTGCGCGTGCTTTGATGTAAACTTGGTCAGGATTAGGCAATTGTCAAAATCTAGATAGTGGCTCCTATTCTGCCTGAGTAGTTCAACTGTTAGTTGGTATGGTAGCTTGTACCCATAAGTATTGCTGACTCACTATGCTAAATTTAACTTCAGATATTACATGCAGTAGACACTGTGAGGACGAAGAAGCGTGGATAGGCGATGGAATTGCAAAGTTGAATGCAATCTCTAAGCTGAATGCGTAGACTGAGCTCTATTAGGCAGAAACGATACCCCTCAAGCCTCAAATTAGTCACGTGGAACGCTGTGTAATGTTGATTAGCCAATATAGTTATTCTTTTCTCTTTTGTTTTAGATTCTAAGGATCAATTGAAGTTTTGCACTAGTTAACTATAATTAAATCATTTTATAAATATATCAAAAGTCGTATTATCTTAAGTATCTACGTATATTTTAGCAAAGAAATTTGGAAATTTGGAAATTTTAGTTTTTGTTGGAATATAGGGAAAAGGGCATATAGTCACGTGCGTTGATGAGTCATTAGCTTAGCTTAGCTAGCTACTGCACAGCATTTTCGATCCTTACGGTCTTTTTCCTTATGCAAGCCTATTAGTAACAATAAATTCATCATGAGATAGGCCGTTCCAGTGCACTAAGGTGATACCAACAGTTTTAATCTAATTTTCTTTTTAATTTAGTTTATTATAAGCTCTTAGATTCTCTCCAAAGATTTTCAAGCTTCAGAAGGTCGTCAATGCTCTGTATAGATTTGCAAGTTTTTTGATCAATAACACAATAGATAGTTTTTCTTAGTAAGGATAAAATAACCTCTTAAGCACTATGTTGATCTACTCCCATCAGCTGCCTTTATCTCCGGTATTCCCATTCCTATTTTCTTTCATGGTCTTTATCTTTCCGAACTTTTTGTGTTGGTCATTGTACACTGAACAGAAACATCACCGTCTTCGTTTCTATGTCTCTCAACTTCCCGTCCTCAAAGAACAACTTTCTCGAAGTGACTTATATTGATCATGAAAACCCTCTTTTGGAATTGTGTGAAATTGCGACTGCGATACAAAAGGTCTGCCACCCCGAAGAAGGCAAAAAAAGGTCGAGTGTCGTACTAATAAGGTTTTTACTAATTCATTCCCATCTTTCACCATACTATCACTGTATCATCGCTATGCTTTGCCCCTCTGGAATAACTCAAAATGATGAATTATCGCCCATCCAAACCCCTCCTCCCAGAACAAATGGAAAATGAAGTGCTCATAATGGTATCATTCTATCATCAATCTCATCCTTATATCATTTGCCTCCCAATTACTGTTGCCCAAGATGAAAATTGAAATCCTTTCTCAACCGAAGTACGCTCGGACGGTCTGCTGAGTTTCAGGAGAGAGCTGTTGCAATATTTGTGCCGGATCCAACCCCGCGCTCACGAGCACCTTCTTCGCAGCATCTACGACTTTGGTAACCATTCCGCCTTGTAGTGTTTCGGCTTCCAAAGCTTGAGCGATGAAAATGAACACCTTGCCTGCCTGCGAAACGACTGCTGGATTTCCCCTATCAAGTGTTAGTTCAATCTAACATTACATTCAAAAGGTAGCTTACTCCTCAATAAGTTGAGCAAGGAAAGAATAAGCGTATGGTGCAGCTTCTTCGTCGTTCACCACTGGGAGAGTGTCAACCCACAAGGCAACGACTTGGTCGCGATTCGGGACAGCTGAGTTGTTAAAGTGCAAGATTTTGGCGATGGCTGCACAAGCGTTCTCTGTGGCATAAACATCGTCGTCTCCTCTGGCATTTGGGAACTGGGTGGCATTGAACAATAGCTCGAGGGCACCGCCCACGAATTGAGACCATTGGGAGCCACCCTTCTGCGCCGCAACACCAATACCATAAGCAGCTGCTTGACGGTTTGCAGGAATGACATCTCTGCAGCCAGCTACTAAAGGATTCATGATGCTTTGGCTGTAGTTCCAACTTTGCTCGCCGCAGAACTCGAGAACGTCATCAATAATGCAAAGTCCCCATTGTCGCTGTGTAGCATCTTCGCTTCCCAAAAATGCGGCATATGTAGTCTGGAGACGTTCCCATGAGGGAAGGAAGGCGATACCGTGGTTCTTGAAAATGCAATGGAAGGCTTTGTTCATATCCGAAAGCAAAGTTTGATCATCTTCAAGGGCAAACTGGACTTCATCCGATTCTTCTTCGCCTTCCTCTCTATTGGCATCGGCTGCATCTTCTGCTCGGGCAGCAACACGATCTTTGTAGTCTTCAAGAGCGGAGTGAGCTGAATCGATGAAGACCTGCATGAGCTGAGGCGTGAGGCAGTTTCGTCCCATTACTTCAACAGACTCGTAGAAACATTGATACATTTCCGCCAAAGTATCGACAGCAGGTTCGGCACTCAATACCTCGAGAATCTTTTCGATTGTAGAATTCCAAAGACCAGAGAGTTCATTGGATGGAATTCCATATGCCTTCTTGTATGAGTTGAGCAATTGGGGTACGCACTTTGCCGAGACCACACGAACGGGGTCATGGAAGAAGAAAGCAAGACCTGGCAACGCAATCTTCTCCATGACCTCGGGCACATATGGTGCGAAAGAGCCTTCAAGAACCTGAGCGTAAACTACGAGAAGCTCAATGGCCATGTGCTTGTCATCAAGAGTACTAGTTTTAATTCCGATGACTTTGCCCTTTAAAGGCACCAACTCCCAGCCCTCCTGTTGCTGCACAGCCTCGACCTCATCCTCGTCATCCAAGAGTTGAATATCGGCCTTAGCGCTGGCTAATTCAAGAAGTGGTGGCATGACGCTTGGTAGGAATGGAAGGAAATCAGTGCCCAAGACCCTGCACATTCGTCCCCAGCAGTGCATTAAGTATTGAGCTTGAGGATCGTCGGCATCTACAATGCTTTGTTGGATAGTTGCTAATAATTGGACCAAGGTCAGGGCGTCGTTGCCAAGTCTAGCCTTTCCAACAGCGAGCGCAATAAGGGTCGCACATTCCATGGCCTTAGCTCTTAGAAGACGGAGCTCTTTGGTGTTTTCCTGTTGCAAGACTGAGAATAGCAGAGGCATGAGAGTGTCATAGTATTTTGAGAACGCAGCTTCGGCCGAATCTGCAATAGTGGCAATAGTAGAGAGTGCTTGTTCCTGGACATATCGCTTCGGGCTTTGAAGAAGCTGAAATAGATGGGTTAGGAGATCGTCCAAATATGGTTCTAAAATTGATTTCTCAGCCTCCTCACAGAAGTTGACGAGTGCTGCTGCGGCATGAGCTTGGACGCGAGGTTCGGGGGAATCGAGCACTGGAATGATAGCTGGCACGACAATCTGGTGGTATTTTTCCTGCATCGTGCCAGCAAAATCTGTGCTCATCTGACCAAGGGCATTGCATCCCGCCCAACGAACTCGAGAATGCGGGTCCCGAAGAGCGGGAACAACAAGTTCGAGAACTTTATTTAATTCTCCAACCATCAAGTCTCTACATCCTTCGGAAATTGCGGAGATGGCCATAAGAGCAGCATGTCTATCGCGCCACGCATCGGAGAGCATCATTCTAGGGAGCCAATTGAAGGTAGGAGCGAGGACGATGGATCCCCCCAGCTTATTCGCTAATCGATCCATGCATTGCTCACCCGCGACATGATTTTGGTCACTCTCTTCTGGGTCCATCTAGAAGAGTCAGCAATTGTGTAAGTATGATAAGGATAACCCAAAACCTACATCATCAGATGCATTCCACTCTGCCGCGTCATCATCGTCGATACCGATATCAGTCATTAGACTTAAACACTGTGTAATCATATCGTTGGTGAAGCTTTCATCCTTCTTGACCATTGTCGGGGCGTAGTCCGCAAAAGTAGCCATAAGTTCCAGAGCATTTTGACGAGCTTGATCCGTAAGCTCTTTGTCTTGAACTACCGAAATGCTAAATACAACCAAGTTGTGGAATAATGATTTGAACATTTTTGGCGCAACCTCAGCAAGACCCATAAGTGCAGACAGTGCTGTCGTCAGCCCATCCGAGTCTTGGGCTTCCTTGAGCGGCGGTAGAATGTTGAGGACTTCGGGTATGAGGGCGTAGTACTTTTGTTGCGATTTTTTTGTGATACTTCCGAAAAATGATTGAAATGCTTCCATGGCGGCGAGACGAACCTAGTTATGGTATTAGCCCTGCTCTGGATTATTGAGTAGGATTTGGGAGTGTTACGGAAGTATCTTCATCTTTGAATCCCTTCGTAAAAGCGGAAAGCACGGTATCCTCATGCTGCTTTTCGATGATTCCAGGAGTGGTAGCGAATATTCGATATGCGATCTCCCGTTGACCCGACTCTTTCGAAATACTAAGAGTGAACAATACTCCCAAAACTTCTGGCCATTGGTCCCCTTTAAAGACTGTCAGTGGAATGGTCCGTGGCCATACTATGTTTGAGACACCCACCATTGTCGGAATACTCCCTGGCTATCTCTGCTACCGCATCACCAATTTTATTTCTAACCGAATTATTAGTCTCAGTACCTAGCGCCTCGAGGAGCTTCGATCTGATAGCATATGCTTGTTCTTTGACGATTGCAAGGAAAAGTTCGACGTTCGTTCCATTAGGTAATTTGCGAGTTTTTGAGGCTATTCTACGAAAGATAACAGCAGCAAAGGATCTAGTCTAGACAAAGAGAGCATTAGCAAGACACCTTTTGGTCTATAGTATAGTAGCATCCTTACGCCCTTATCGTTCGATCCATGGACTTGCTCGACCAAACCCATCAAAAGCATCTCGGGTTTGGTGGCGACCCAACTGTTATTTAGGTGCTCTTCTGCTTGTGACCGGACACCGTTATCGTTGGATTGCAGGGCATCCAACAGCTGCACCAGTTCCGCATGGATGTTTGCTGGAAGGACCGACATCTTGTCGTCGGCGAGAGACTCGGCGATCAAGGGGAGTTTAAGGAAAGGAGATTGGAGATGGAGTGGTGGTTGGCGCAGAGCGCAAAGAGATGAGGATATTTCGCGATGTGCTTTTAAGATATGGTGGACACTGGTGCGGAAATTTAGCCAACTGAAACTCAGGAAGACGATGAAGATGTATAGATTCTTCCAGACGTGTTGGTGTACAGTTGGCAGAAGTTTGTAAATGGGGTTTCTCGCATTGAGAGACGCGCTTGGGAAATTCTTTTGTTAGATTTTGAACCCCACCAAGCCAATTTTTTGGTGATGGAAGAAGGGCCCGGCTAAATAAGGGAGCGGAGCATACAGTTGCAGTTATTTCCCGACAACTCGTCGCATACATCAGACAACAATGGCAATTCGTTGGGACCTTTATCTTCTCCCTTTCTACTCAGGTATTCTACCTTCGCGCTGTTCGTCGCATACAAAGATGATCTCCAACCTCTATTGGGCGATAGAGTCAGTCCACTTACTGCCTGCCACCCACAGACAGCCGATCCCTGGTGTCGAATTCCAGTCATACATGGCTTCATGACAACATACGAAAGTTGTGGATTCCATCTTTGTGCCACGGGATTATCTCTCTTCGAGGAGGCAAGACAGGGCTAAGAAGTCTTTGATACGTACCTTCGCTATGAAGCTAGGCGAGTCAGTGTAGAATTTCACGTATTTCATATTATTAGGATCCTAATCAGTTTGCTGTAGGCCCTCTTACTTGGTACACTCTCCTTTGAATGGTCGAGGAGTGATTCGACTCCGCTAAAGCATTATGTTTAAATCTTCCCCTGCTCAGAATAGAAGGTATCACTGCGGATTTAGGTTCATTTTCGTTCCATACTTGTTGGCTTTATCACTCTGAACTGGACCAGAGAATGCTCATTGCAATTAGTGATGAGCTGTCTCGTCCTTTCAGTCAATGGACCTAGAAAAACCTGCCTTAGAATGAGGTTAACCCGGTACTCTTTCTTTCGTCTACATCAAACCACCTTTCTACAAAAAGCTTTGATTCGCTCAGTCAGTCAGATTTTTGTGGTTTGAGGATTCTCGTCCGATAATCGCTTCTTTCGGTAGTGAAAACCACCTTCGAACTAGATGCACTGCTTATAGAAGACATTTATCTCGGCTCATGGTCCTAACCTGCATAGGCTCTATAAGCAGCACAAAGATAGAGGGTGTCTTTTGTCTTCTACGCCGTTTTGATATTGATTTCAAAGCAGTGCTTCCATCAAAAGGAGGTTATCACAGCATTTGCAGGATTCGGGATGATCGATGAGTAAGAGCATGAGGCAGATTGGTAAGGGAATAAGAGACCGCTACGTCATCTACTTGTTTTAGAAGTCGCAGCACATGCTTCTGAAGAGCTCGGGATGACAAAGCAGAAGGGAGGATTTGCGAGCCCGCTGTGCCCTAGGTAGGAACAGGTTTCAACCATCGTATTTGATCTAAGACATTACATTGGCGCAAGATGGGTCGGAGGAAGAGGTTGTACTACACTGTTATCGGTTCTGGCGATCAAAAAAATCCGGGGGATTCGATCTCTTCTGTGCCTCCTCTTCCTAACTCCTCGTGTCGTCATCATGAAGGTATCCCATTTGCGTTATTGTCCCTTCTTTTCTCTTTCTATGGAATAGCTAGAATTACTGAGATGATAACATTCATATTCCTCTCATTCCTAAGGATGGAAGTCACTCCTTTACAGGTATATCAGAATGATAAATAGTTCTCTTATCCCCCCTTTTCATCTTTCATTTTTGCATCTACACAATCATCCAATCAATCATCCATCGCTCAATCACTCTCAGCTCATCAAATTTCATCATTTACCTACATCATTCATACCCGTTTTCAAAATGCTTCCTGCCCAGTTCATCCTTCTTGCAGTCCCTCTCCTATCTTTTGGCACTCTTGCCGGAGCTGCCGATAAAAGAGATAGCCTTGTCGATGAGGTGCTTGACGTGAGGTATAGCATGAAATACCTTTCGCTTGACAATCAATTCGTCTAATGAATAATAGGGATCCGAAAGTAGCTACTACCTCCGAAGGCATTCATACCCTTGCAACCGTCACTACACCCGTTGTAAAAGCCACCCAAACCCTTGTCTAATCGACCTCTAAGGGTGGGTACCTGAACAATTGAGAGCCGAGTTCGATGAAAAGGGTCTGTTGGGAATAATAGCTTTGTGCTTTTTAGGTTTCTAAGTTTCGCCAGCAGGGTTAAGTTATTACATATTGCTGGCGATTGTATGGACTCGGATGAGGCATATTCAGCGTTTTATTGGATTTTGCTTAGATCGATGCCATTGGATATATATTGTATTGAAAGTCTAGTTGGTAGCAGTAGTTGAATGAGGTTTATGGAGACTACCTAGGTTTGATATACTTATAAGTCAATTGATTGGAAAATATCCAACACTTGAAACTATTGCGAGCTAAATAAGCCTTTAATTCACGTGTGACTGATGAGCTTCTGATAGCATCAAATTCACGAAAAGCATAACGACATTTCAAAGGATAATGTAAGTCTAAAGCCCATAAGTATACCAAGCATTAAACACCTGCATATCACACAAACTTCAAGCATTCCACCCTTTCAGAAAGCAGACCAGACAAGGGTTGGTCACGTGGTGAGGGGCAGCGCTTGGCGTTGGAGAAAGTTTGTGGAGAGATCCCAACCTCCAATTATCACAACCTTCACGACTACTAAAAACACGAAGTCGACTTCGCCGATCATCAATCAGCTTTGTCATGGCAGAACCTGTAGCTCCTAGAGACACCCCCGCCAGGGAGAACACAGCTAGTCCTAGTAGTGGTTCTGCTACTATTAGCCACCGATCCAGTTTCGCTGAGAATTTTAGACAATCGCCAAGAACTCAACGACATCCGTCTTTTACACAAGCTGCGGTTCAAGAACTTCTCAATCATCCTCCGGTTTCAAGAGCAGGCGATCCAAGATTCGTAGGCAGGGACTGGAGACAAATCAGGGTCGGAGAGCTAGTGGAAGCATCAGATATTCGATGGGCAGAGCTTGATAATGGCGTAGAGCAAGCAACAAAAGTCAGAACTCCATTCTATTTCTCGTTATAACTACTGATTACGCCATAGTTCTTGATCGAGTCCGGACCGCCGAATGTACTACTCCTGCGCGAATTTCGACATACATCAGTTGCATGCGGTACTTTTGATTACAATGACCTCAACGCCTATCTACTCGTTGTACTAGGTTTAGCCAACCCAGAAGAGACCCAGATCGACACATTTGACGAGCTCGCAAAGAAGGCTCAAGGAGGCACACCTGTTCCACTTCGAGAAGTCATTATACTCGCAAAAAAGGAACCCCTCACCACTCTTTCCGAAACTGAGGATTTATCAAAAGCGGTCGAGATATTTGGAAGTGGCATACACAGAATACTTGTTTGCAAAGATGGCACAAAGGAAGTGGTTGGGATTTTGAGTCAGTTGAAGCTGATTAAGTTTCTTTGGGACAATGGTACTAGCTTTCCTGCTATTGATCAACTCTACCCGGCCATTCTACGGGATTTGAATATTGGGACACTTCAGACCATTTCGATCAAGTAAGGTATCCCTGGTTTTGAATATCCAAGACATTTCTAACAATTATTTTAGTGGGGACAGACTTTTGACAGATGCTCTTCAATTAATGAGCAATGAGGTGAGTGATTGATTTCTTGCCGTCCTGGTGGGATCATTGTTTGGTAGGCTTGGAAGTTTGAGTACTTCGAGAAATCTAGAATACTCAAATTAGTTCTTTGTCCAACATCATCCTCCACCTCATTCAATGTTAACTTTTCCAGGGACTGACGAGTGTTGCTGTGGTGGATAATGCATCCAATGTTGTCGGAAATATCTCTACAGCAGATGTGAAACTTCTCACGAAGACGAGCAGCCTGCCTCTCTTGAAATCTAGTTGCATTCATTTCATCTCCGTCATACTCTCTGAGCGAGGAATCGGCGACGGAAAGGACTCTTTCCCAGGTAAAGAATCCATGATATGTATCACTGCAATATCCTACTGATAAACATAGTCTTCCATGTCAATCCATATTCCACTCTTGCGCATACAGTTGCCAAACTTGTAGCTACAAGGTCTCACCGAATGTGGGTTGTCGAATCGGCATCCCCGTCTCCATCAGCACCAGCAACACCTTCTTTGTCACACGTGTCTCTTGCACCACAAGGTGTATCAAACCCTGCATCACCTATTTACCCATCTGTCCCTGCTGCTGCTCTTCCCGGCGCTAGAATCTCTGGTCGCTTGACTGGTGTCATTTCATTGACAGACATCCTCAATCTTTTTGCCCGTCAATCCGGTCTCAATCCGCTGAGTCCATATGATCAACGGGCCCGAAGAAGACGCAGCTCTAGCAGTTCTATAAGACCAAGCATCGATTCAACTAAGGCTAGCAGTGATCAGACTAGAGGCTCTAGTTTCGATCTCAGGCGCTGAAGATGGGACTACAATGGATATGAAACTCTAATGATTACATGGTATCAACAAAATTCTTCATCGACGTTCGAGCACCATTTACTTCAAATAGCATGATTTGGAGTTCTCAGGTGCAAACTCGTCCAAAGTCCACCCCACGAAATATAAATTTCCGTTACGCAGACTACCTCGTTAATGGTGCGACATATTTACGGAGAAGTACGGGGATAAGATGAATTTACCAAGGAACACAAGACCACAACTATGATGGTGGAAACTATTGGCTTTGCTATTAGCAAATTACCGAGCAGACAGCTTATTCTTTAATGATTACCTCACTTCGTGAAATTTATACCTTTTTGCCATGATTCCTTGTTTTTCAGAATCGATCATTCTATCTTATTAGATCAAATTCTTATTTCGCATAGTTGACACTGGCTCATGTTAATGTACCCCGAATTAAACCCCGAATTAAATAGTCTTTCGTAAGAGACATGTTAAACTACAAGTTCGTCGGATCTCGTACGTAACGTGAGATGGGGTTTGAATCATTTCGTTCTCGAGTTTCTTGAGACGTTGAAACAATCCTGCCTTTGGACGTTTAAGGAGATTCGTGTGATGTTGCTATGTGGCTTTATTTAATCTATACATAACAGGTGTTTGCGACTCTAGATTTGCGAGTGGCTGCTTGAGAAAAGTGTTTGATAAAATCTGATTGACCCGAGAAGCAACTCTCCACCTCAGCCAATTGCACCCAATTCACCTCTATTATCCTTCATCCGAACTCCGTGAGCTACATTAAGCTTAATTTATTCATCCTGGCATGTAGTTGGGTACCTTCATCCGATATTCTATTAATTGTAATTTACATAATTAGATGTTATTTAGATTCAGTTTTGTGCTATCTTGCTACTTGTTACTTTTCCTTTGCGGAAATTTAACACTTTTGAATCCTAATTTGTGTTTCTGGATTTAGGGTTTTTTTTTTTTCATATACTTTGTATAATCATGCTATTAATAGTTACTCCATATAAAATAATATTGTGGTTTTTAGTACTGAGCCAAAGGTGTGATTCCACTAAATTCGATCTCTAGCATCGTATAAACCTCCTCTATCCATTCCCAGCTAGTCTCTTGCTTTCATTAGCCGTTCATAACTCTCTCATTTTCATGCCATTTTTCACTTTCTTCAATCCATTCTTTTCTTAGTTGGCCAGACCAGTTCTTTACAAGGTATACATTTTCTTCTTAGAATTTAGAGCGTGTATTCTCAAGCATTAATTCTCTTGGCTCTAGGAGCTATTGGCCGTGCTGGGTTCGTCGTCCTAGCTACCGTGAAATTCATGTGCATGAGATGGAGGACATCGTTAGTAAAAGAAATGGATATAGATTTCGACAAGAACAAGACCCCATCCTAGCAATCAGTTGCCCTCAAAGAAGGCAGTTCAGTCCAGGACTAGTAGCCACACTCGCCGGCAACGACGTTTCATTCGCCCTCGGTGCTGCTGACTCGTTCACCAAACTCGGACAAAATCACCACTTCACGCGGCACTTTAGCCCATGTCATCACTGCAGCAAAAACTCCCGTAGCAACAAAACAAAATACTCAAGTTAGTGCACAACCAAATAATTGCACTAACTACTTTTTTACCTCTACGCAGAGTTTGAAGGGTATCGTACCTGGCTAGGCAGAAAGGATTCCAAACAAAGGAAAGATCCTAGTTGATATTTTTAATTTCTACAAGAAAAAGATCCCTTATGAACAGAGAGAAAAGGCTCTTCCTGGCCCAAATGCAAGACCAGCATTATGTACAGTATATGGCCAATTATCAACACCTAACGCCATACTTCCATGCACCTCCATCTTCAATCTCAACTCCATTCAAACAAACACATTTAACTTCTTCCTCTTCCTCTTCCCCATCTCCTCTCCCCTAAGCAAAGACCATAAAAGCCGTCCCAGCAATCGCTCCACTGATCACTAACGCAGTAACAATCCCTGCGCCCGCTCTATCCTTCGTCGTCACCGGAGTATTCGCAACCCCATCGCTATTTGAACTACTACTTGAGCTTCCAGACCCCGCAGCATAATTGCCCGCTGACGTGCCGCCTGTATCATTGGTGACGAGTTCGGATGCAGACTGGATCAATGTGGCTTGGATGACGGAGAGAGCGGACATCTGCTCGCCGACGCCATAGAGGCCGTCGTAGGCTGAGCCGGCTGTCCAGTGTTGGCCGCAAACTTCGCTGTTGGTTCCTCCTCTGCTTTTGGCGTTAGCTCCACTCCAATTATTAAACTTTCATGAGAGGAGAATCTGAGAGAAAGGGTAAAGCAAGGAAAAGGAAACGAGAGAGCATACGAACACTGCTCCGCAGCAGCAGCAGCACTAGCATTAATATAAGGCATGATGGTAGCAGCAGTAAATGGCGCGACTTTGGTAGTAGCAGCCATCCAGCGTGCAAGATAGGCTTTGAATACTTGTTGGTCCGTATCGCAGGTTCCAATTGTGGGGTCGGAACCGGCGCCTTCGCAAGCTGATTCGTACATGATGGAGTTTTTGAAGAAGGTAGAGATAGTATTGTTGAGAACGCCTGCTACGCGGGTTTGCCAAATGGTGGAGCCGTTGGTCTTGTTTCTTTTGTTAGTATATTTACGGAATAAGGAGGTGGGGGGAATAGGGATAGCAAGAAGAAAGACAAACATGATTGTACATCATAGCTGCCCCAAACAAATAGATCCCCGCATTGTAACTCCACTGTATATGATCTATACTCGTACAATTCGACGTATCTGTTGTTCCATCATAAACAGCATACGTATTGCTCATCAACCCAACACTCTCCACCCAACTCCACGTCTTCTCCGCCCAATCCGCATATGTAGCATTTCCCGTATACCGAGCCAGTCTCGCCCCCAAATTAAAAAAGCACCCGTTCGCAATGGAATTTTTATAATCATAGCCCGAATTAAAGGTGAAGATCTGCCATTTCAATCCCCCATTGCAAGAAGTATTATCCCATCTCGAAGCCATATCATTGAACACGCCCTGAGCGAGTGACAGCCAGCCCGGATCACCAGAATCGGGATTTTGGAAATTCGTTTCCGCAGCTGTCATGGCTGCCATTCCCCAGAATCCTTGGTCGTCGTTGCCTTCGGTTTTCGTTTGGTTGATGGGCATGAAGTCGCCGTCGTCGCCGCCTTGCCATGTTAACGCTTGTTGCACTTCGCCGTTGTAGGTCGTATCGCCAGTGTAGTACCAGTAGTCGATCATGACTCCGAACATGGCGCCCGCTTCCCACCAGTAGTAGGGACTAGGAAGATTGCCAGGCACGTCGCCAGTGTTGTTCCCAGTGTAGTACTTCATCATGCCGTAGGCTACTGTGCTGGCGGCGCTTTTGATGGATGCTAGACACGGTTTTAGATCAGAATGGGAGCGGAAAGAGAGGGAGGACCGTTTGGAGGGGATGGAACGTACATTCTGATGTAACATCTAATGTGATAGCGTTTACTACTGGGCTGTAGATGGCAGCTCCATATGCCAGATTCCTTAGAAATCTCATTCTGTCGAAGCTTGTCCCAATAATTTGTAAATGAAATGGTTGTCTTCCAAGCAATATTTCGATCAAACACCACAAAAGACCTTGACCAGAAATGAGCGTTGAGTATCCCAATTCCAATCCTGAAGAATCTCTCTCACTCCATCCAAGTATATCTTTCAATGATACAAGTATCAATATGTCGTGTCGTTCTGTGTTTGCCCTGTCAAGAGCTTCCTAAAATCTCATTTCAAACTACAATCTCTTGATCAAGAACAAGAACAGAGAAGAACGAATGTGAAAAGAAAGGAACGCTGGAACATGAAAGCTACCATGTGTGGATCTCCCCCAAAAAGGCACAAGGAATATCGTCGTATGCTCCCCTCCTAGCACACTTCCTCTGAGTGAGCCCAATTTCAACAGAAAGGTTTCAAGGTCAAATAAAACTTGACCCTTTTTGCTCCCTCCCCTTCACCTCATTGATCCACAATGCCCCACTTCCATTCTCCCAAATATAAGTTTACGAGTCTCTTTGGTCCCGCTTACCCCTGAAATACCACCGAGATCCCTAGTCCAGCCTCGACTGTCTTAGAACGGTAACGGTATTTGAGGAAATACTTTGGGGTGCATAAATCCATCGTTGTACAACACAAGACAAACTTATCTGCTCCTTCCTAATAGGGCATCTCAAAAAGCACATCCAATCTAGCAAGTCATGAAGAAGGAACAGGAGCGAATTGAGTTGGTGAGTACGTATTAAGCTGACGCGGTGCGTCATTACAAACACGATCTTCATTGGAAAAAGAGACTTTTTACCTCTAACTTTAGAGGGGCAACGAAATGGCAACTGGCTGCGCCTCAGGAATGTTTCGTCAGCAGTAGATTAATGAACTGGGAGGTCCAACAACTCTAAATGGTCTTCGGTTCGCTGCTTCTTATATAGCGAGCTCTAGGAAGGAGCATTGTGAGATTGGTGATGAGATGAGAAAGAAAGCGCTCGATAATCATTTCATGGTGAGATGAGAAAGCTTGTTTGTTTGGAATCGTTACAGTAGGAGCGGGCCTTCGTATTTGAAGAGGTTAGCTCAATCACGAGATTGAGAGTAACGTGATCATGGTCTTTGGAAAAGGGGTAAACTATTACACCTATCTTTTCAGTGCATGGGAACCAGTTAAATTGTTAATTCTTTATGAGGCTTTGTGAGCAGTCATCGATTGATGATCTTGCGAGAAAGATTTGTGATTTATTCTAATTCTTCGCAGTTGGAACAACGATTGGACTTCACGCGCACCTTCGTTATTTCTAGAAGCCTCAACATTGTCTCAGGGTGTAATTTAGAACTTGAATAGTCCCTCAAGAAATATAAGGATGCTGCCCCCAGCCAACTAAGTTAGCTCCAGTTGGTTAATTAGCTGTTAAGAGAACTCCTTTTAAAACCCTTGAAGAGGCAACTCATATATCACGATTTACCATTGAATACATTACTATTCCCCACCACTACCTTGTATTCATACAGCTATTCATATGTATGAGTATATTGAGAAATTATCTTAAACTGCTGAGCTGTGGAAAGCCGGATAGTACTAGACATCTTCGCGGGTCCTGCGGGTCGGAAGCGCAGCCACCAACAATCCTTTCTAAGGTAACTCCTGATATAGATATCGATGACTGCCTGGGGAATGGCCCTTGTTTTTTTGTTTCTTTGTTAGATTGTGCTTTTGTTGAAGGAGAGAAAAAGGAAAAGGGAATTGAAATGAGGGAAGGAAATATATTAAAATTTGGGGATGAAGAGAAACGGACGGGATCCGTGGCTGATAGTGAGGTATGTCGATGTGAATTGGATCGACTTTGAGAATAAAAAATAAAATAAAAATAAGGATACGGAGAGAGAATTGCTTAAGCTGATTTTCTGTTGGCAGGATGAGGGGTCAATGGAGGTTGTGAGTGAGAAGATAGTGAGACTTCTCGAATAGAAAGAGTTACGTGAGCATAATTCCCATCTAAATAAATAATCTTGAATTCATAATAACGACAGTCAGTTATCCATGCTCATATAGAAATTTGTGGAAGTATCTGACAACTTAAACAGAGACAATGAATTCATCACAAAGGGATATCGGTAAGTTTTCACCGTCCGTTCCAAGTCCCTTTGGAGCCTGACAATTGATAGACCTGAGTCTAATTCCTCTATCCAATCGCTAAAAACAGTCTTTCATATTCACAACGAAACTAGTACCCCTACCCAACCCCCATTCCTTCCTCTCCTCTAACCATTTTTCTCCAGTAAACATCCATTCCCACCTCTCCGGCACCATCCTCTTCGTCACCCTCCCCATCATCTTCTTCACCACCATGTATTCCCGCTACGCCACTTCTAGTACCTAGGACATCACTGTCTTCGCCACATTCTTTGGTGGTATAGCAGCCTGTTTCCTTCTGTCCACCCTATTCCATACGATGTCTAATCATAGTGAAAGAGTTGCAGGAGTGTGGGTACAGCTCGATTTCCTTGGTATCGTAGTTTTGATGTTAGGAAGTACTATCCCCTCCATATATTATGGATTCTTCTGTGATTCGAAACTCCGGTGGGTGTATTGGGGTGTTGTAAGTCCCCATCTACTAATTTGGAGTGGAATGAAAGATAGCAGCTGATGTGTAATAGGTATTAGTGCTAGCAGCAGTATGCATAATCTGCACCCTAACCCCCCAATTCTCCCGTCCTCGCTGGCGTCCATACCGTGCAGCAATGTACGCTGGACTTGGTCTCTCGGCCATTGTGTTCATCGTCCATGGATTGATACTTCATGGGTGGGAGACACAGAATCGAAGGATGAGTTTGCAATGGATGGCCGTCATGGCTGGTCTGAATTTTATTGGTGCAGGGGCTTATGCGTGGCGCGTTAGTTGGCCCCTTTTTCCTTTCCATATCTGATGTGAAATTTTAGAATAGGAGAATTAATAAGAATGTGTATAGGTGCCCGAGAGATGGTATCCGGGGAGACTCGATTTTTATGGTAATAGTAATCAGATACTGCATTTCATGGTTGTTTTTGCGGGGGTGGCCCATATGGTGGGATTGGTGAAGGCGTTTGATTACTCGCACTCGCAGAAGGGGGCTTGGCCGGCCTAGAGAAGCCGTGGGCGAGTGTGAAGTAGAATATAGATATAAAGATAATATTAATAAATCCGATGATCATAAAGGAAAACTCTTTCTAACAAATTGATTTACCGAGAAGATGTATGGGGGGTTGATGTGCCAGACCGGTCATTAACTCTTTCCAAAAAGAATATGCTGTCTCAAATAGCAGTTTCCTTGGAATTTCCGATTTCTTTGGCTAGCATTGTCTCCTTCTCAACTGATCTTTCAATTGTTCATTTATGACATCCCTAGGTGGCGCTGCGCTTTAATTGGGGCAATAAAATCTAGGAGACTTCCTGAATTGCAATATGAAGGTGCAGGGTATCAAGGGAAATCTGCTGATACATAGTTCGTCTAGCCAGACGTGTCAGTATGAGACGAGTGATATAGTGGGTTGGACGTAATTTATGACACATTTACCTTTTCCCAACTAAATTTGATCATTCTTGACGAGTAATTTCTTGCAAGCAATTAAACCTGGCTAAATTAGCTTGCTTAATCAAAACTGAAGAAATATTCATACGTACTTAGCGAGATACTATCTATCTCTAGAGCGATCACTAAGTCCCTAAAGTGATTCAAATTCATCCGAAAATTATCTTCTGACTCATAGCTGTCTTTGTGATCAGTTCCTCTCCATGAACTTCAGCTCTTTTGACAAAAATTTCCTTTGACCTTTAGTCATCTCTTGGATATTCCCGTTTTGTCCGGCTTCGCTTAAGATTATTAATGCTAAATAAGAAATGTCATATGACTGCCGTTCAAGAGGCTCTGCAGGTTCGGGAAGAGGGGGAGGCAATCTCTTAGAAATGCTCTCTTGGCCTAGTGTCTCGCGAGTGTGTTCAAGAATGGGTAGAAATATTGGAGCTTCTTCAAGGATATTTAATGACCCATAAGCCTCGGTGCCGAATCCTCATTCCCAAATTCTTTAGTCTGTATCCAAGACTTCACCAAGTAAAGAGTCTTCAACAAAGTTGGTCAATGGATCTTTTGGCCATTGCAGGAGTTGCTCTTCGTTTATCAACTGAAATTTCGTCTGTAGGTGGATTGAGCCGAATGTCACTCCAGTGGTATCCTGCGAGAGGGCCTTGGAAGCTTGACTGTTCGCCGATGTCGATAGAATTCGGCTTGATGTACCACGGGATCTAATTTGATGCTGCTTCTACTGAGCGGCTCAGTTTTCTAATTAGAACTTGGGTCTAGAGCTTGACTCTCAATCGTAGATAACATTATAATTTTCAACCTCTGCCCCCTCCTTTTCAAAATCACTCTTCTATTGTCCCGCGACTTATTGTCACGAGAGCTCACGTGAACTCGGGAGCCTCGGAAGCATGATTTAGAGGCCACCTTTAGGCATAAAACATACATATAAGGACCACACGAGCTGAGAGGAGCCGTTATCTTTGGTAATGCTGATTCAAAATTATTCTGCATGCGAATATAATATTTGTCTTTCAAATCCATGAGTTGGTTCACTATCACTTGAACAACATACCACGAGTACGGTAATAGACAGTTAGTCCATGAAGCGACAGCCATTAGCCCGTCGATTAGTTTGCGCCATTTTATAATTCAAAATTTAAATAAACCTCTCTGTGGTGGTTAGTGAAGTCGATTTCATTTTAGTCCCCCCTTTCCCCTCGGTTAGCACTACGAAGTACGTCAGTCATAAGTCGGAAACTAATTTAGCAACTATGTTCATTTAGAAAGAAAAAAAAAATTTAAAGACTGATCTTCGCACCTAATTCTACATCTTCCTCTAAAATCACTTCCGGTTTTTCCAAATATAAAAAACGATGGCGCCATTACGCACTACGCGAATCGTCTTGGACAGCATCAATTGTATCAATACTCTACCATTCGACGTACTCGAACAATATTGTGTTTCATTCTTTCCACCCGATTATATGACCTACATCCACGAAATCCCAGAACCAATCCTCCCAGCTCAGCCTAGCGTATTCAGTAGGATTTCCCACTGGCTCAACAAGCCCGAACAAGGAGCGAACTTGAATTGCGTCATGTTCATTATAGTTACCATATCCTTCTTCTTCATTTTGTTGCTGGCGCAAGAAAGGGTGAGGGCTCTGAGTGAGGAAAATTATATCTTAACGAAGGTGGTTAAAAAACATAAAAAGGTTCTAGAGGAGGCGGTGGAGAGGGAAAAGAGAATGGAAGAGGGTCGGGCGAAGGAGTCCTATGATATGAAACTCTGCGATGAGAAGCTAGAAGCTCAGAGATGGTACGGCTGTCCTACACAGGATGAGAAGGAAGGGGAAGAGAAGAAAGCTTTTGACCATCCATGAATGTTATGAGGTTACTCGCGGAACTTGTCGGCTGCTGGGTAGAGGGATGTATTTTCAAGGAGAAGCTTCAGGCATGACTCGGACTTGGAATACACTCCTTATGGCGGCGGAATAAGAACCGGCCAACTTGTACCTAAGTTTGCATCTTTCAAGAGAAGGTAGACAAATGAATGTGATTTATGTATAGTGCTAATGGGGAATGCTATTACATGATGTCAGATTCCTCTAGTGGGTCGTTCAGGCTTTCTTCGCGTTAGGGCGATTGGCAAGAGTAAATTTATAAATAGAATTGTATAATTCATTTTTCCTGTAGTGGTGAACCTGGATGAATTGATGAACCGCTGTAAATATACCTCTAAAATTTAATGTTCTATCTAAGGTACAACATCTAAAAGACAGTTGGTCAAGGCAAGGGAGCATGGGATGTGTCCCCCCAAATTGTGTCAAACACTGATACTCTTACCTCTTTACTTATTTTGTACCAAGCTCGCTTATTATTTAGCCCCTCAATTTGTTGAAACTAAGATACATATGCATCTATCTTCGTAATTCACAATGTCTGTCGAATTCTCATTCTTATTTCGTCTACTAAATCGACTAAACAACATATCGAATACCCTCCAGGCCCTCCGTGTGCTTTCATCTTATCTTACTATTCCTCTATATCCACTTACAGCCAAAACAAGAACAATGAAGCCTAAAGACCAGCATCCTTCCGAAATACCTATCAATCTTCTACTTCTACCCTCACTGTCCCGTTCATTGCAATGATAGCTTATACGACTAAGCAATTAGGGAAACATCGAATTCCCGCAAATCAAACTTCAAGCTATTGCAAAGCTCATGAAACCATACAAACAAGACTATCGTAAAACAGCTAACTACTTAAGTGACGCATTAGATAATTGCAATGGGATGATTGGAAATGCAAGTTAAGTGGTGGATTGTTAGGGGGATTTATTGACTTGTTAACTTATACGAGTTTTAATTTCAATTTATCTTTTAAGTAAGGTTAACCCCCCCGGCTATTTATATATTAACAGAGCAATGGCAATAGGAAAAGTAAGTAGTATTATAAGCTCAGGATTTATGAGGGCTATCATTATGGGCTTAGAGGAATAAAGTGGATAATCTAAAGTGTGGAAGGTATGAGGAATCAGGGTGTTGATCTTAGTACCGAGGGTTTTGGACTTTGAGGGTGGTGAATGCATAAGAGAAAGAGTGCATTTTATCTCTTGCGTGTGGATCTGATTGGATACAAATATTGCAGCACAAGTTTGACGATACTGGCGAGTAAGCCGCTCTGGAGTTAGTACTGTAGGCTAGGGGCCATATCTTTGTATATGCGATATGTTTCTCAACGAATGTACGAAGAATTTTGACGTCGAAAAACATTGAAGATTGATTACATCATATCCTGCAAATACAGCGAGAGAGGTTATGCTGTCGTGGGCTAGTTTCCCGCCTCCCCTTGCATTCTCCCTCTTGTATCACTCTTCTCAAGCTCGTATATATCTTCTCACCTTCCCTCACCTCAATCCTCAAATACCTCATCCTCACTCTCACTACTCTCCCCATCCCCACTTCCTTTACTTACAAACCCACCAAACCCCCACCCCTCTCTTCCCGTCTCATTACTACCCAGACTCCTCACGCTCCCGTCACTCTCTCCCAACCACCTCAATCTCTCCTCAACCCCCAAAGCCCACCGTCTCAATTCATTAACCCCCCTAATCAACTCTAACTTCTCATCCAAATCCTTCTCCCTACTTATATTAGAATCCGTCGTGAGTTGTGCTATCGTGTAGTGGCTTACTCGTAGACAGGCGTGGTGGCTGCGAATCAAGTAATCGGCAATGAAGAGAATGGTGATTATTAGGATAATGAGGACGAGGTTTATGTTTGTGTCGTTGTCGTTGCACGGCATGTCTAGTGAGGATTTCGCGCAGCGGAGAGGGTTTTTGGGAATGTGGTGTCTGCAGTGTATGCTACTTGAGTATGCGTTTCTTTCTGGCGTGTGCTCTAATCTGAATTGTTCGGCTTGATTGTGTGAGAAGTTGTTAGATGATGCGTGATGATATCTAAAGGGTGAAGCATGGCATAGCGAAAACAACGCCAGCACTTTTTTGATCTTCCTTGATGTGCAGCTGAAGGCCCTTATCTTGTGTATGAAGATGATATTTTACATGTTTAGAAGGGTTGTCGGTGCCACCTACCTGAGTTAGATGAAAAGGGGGAAGGTGCATCCAATGCACCCGTAGAGGGTTCCTTTCTTAATTAATTAACACTTCAACTTTACTCTTCCCTCTTCTTTAAATCTATCTCACTTTGCAAATCTATTCCACATCACTAGGACAAAGTGTCTAAAGAACAAGTCTCTTTCCTTTTCCTAGGAAATATCAGAGATGACGATCGATTTGAAATACAAGTACGGAAGTACATACGGCATTGAGAAACCATCCATTGCTAATTTTTTTAAAGACTGCTATGGCCATCTCCATATCTGAAATACCATGCATTCGTAATTCCAGGACTTAGTAAATGGCCTATTCCGATTTCCTGGTTCCATTTACCCCTTGTCTCAATATTCTATTGATCAATGACAAACTTCTCATCCTACTAACTCATTAGAAAACGCACCATTCAGCAATATTTGATCCAGTTTGTTCCCCAAGCCTCCGTCCTTCAACGTCAGTTATTAAATAAGAGGTTGCTTTCGCCTTTATCTCTCAAAAGTTCATTTTCTTTTTTTAGGACTCCAAGCTTCATCAAAATCAATTATGACCCACTTTGGTTGGTGAGAGCCCATCTGGAGAATCGGGAACTTCATTCCGCCTGCAGAACTCTCCAGATGCCAAATTGCATGAGCTTTCAAGGTAGCTATCTTGTCTCTATGGTCACGGTGAGGATTGATGGAACTCTTAGCGAGTCCGAAATGATATTGCATGGCAGCGAACTTATCTCCCTTATCAATGTGCTGTTGCACGAAGTTGTCTGCCGAACTATCGACCCAACTGTTGGAGTTAGAATTTTGGGTAGTTCGGTTTTAACAGTCTCTTCTACCCTAAGCCTTTGCACAAATCGATAGGAATTTATGAGCATGCCTCAAAGCCAGTTTGAGTGGTATTCTGCGGCTTTGTCTTTGCTAAATGTGTGCTATTAGTATTCTCCCGGACTTCCTTTTGCTTCACTGGATCCTTCATAACGATAACAACAAGCTCGAAGCCATCAGCAAACTTCTACGAATAATTAAATCTAATATCTTATTAAGTTTTGATTTTGATGCGGAGTCTGATTGAGCCACAGCCTCGGCCCTATAGTAGTAGCATTGCTCTTCTTAATATCTTGTTTCTTTCGTCCCTCATTCTTCTCCTAATGCTTCTGCTCCTTCTAAACTTTTTTGCGAATATTCATGCCCATCTTCGTAATCGGCTCAAAGATGTCTTCTCGGTGTCATTCAAAAGTACTTCTCTCTCCTCCTTCAACTTCCTGACATTGAAGACTAATTCCTTTTCACTCTTATGTATTGCCAATCTATCCTGATCATCCAACTTCGAATCTAATTGCGCAACACTTAAGATATTGAAATCACCGCAAACAGCAGATTTCTCCTCGTACATCTCGAAGAAAGGTATGCCTTCTTTTGCATAGGTGGAAGCATCAATAGGAGTATCTGGAGCTGGAATACCAATGATATGAGGCAATAGCGGAGCAGGGAAAAGTTGCAAGTCGAAGAAAATACTTTTAGATGTATCCCAGATAGCTGGGGAATAGGGGTCGCGATGAATGACTTGGGAAATGAAGCCGCCGGCAGAGATGGTAACTTCTTTCATCTTCGGGATAGAAGAGGCATTACTTCCACCAAGAAGGCGCATGCTGAGGTGAACGGTATTGTCATTGTCGATGCCATACTCCCAGAGTTCCTTGTCTGTAAATCGTCAGCGATATTACATAAATGAAGAGAAAAGGGGGGGGGGGATAATTACCATCATCTAAAACCTTTCCCTCAAAAATTAAGACTTGATTCTTGAAAGAAACACCTCTAATTTCCTCAATCTCCCGCTTGACCTCTTCCACCGTGTATTTCCTACTAACTCTCAGAACTGCTGTATTTTTCTCTAGTCCCCGAACAAAAAGTTGCATATCGCTCTCCGGCAGCTTTCTCGTCACAAAAATCCGACTGAACTGTGGAATGATTTCAAATTGGATGCCACCGATGCTATCATTACCAGTCAGTTGACTCTCAACTGAGTATCCGGAAGCAGCCGGAGCAGCAACGAATTGCATGACTTTTCCATCGGCACTGGAGATGCCGTCAATCCAATATTGCTTAGGTGCGACGAGATAATCTTGTAAGGGAAGGCCGTCGGCCATGCGTTGGCGGCGTTGGGCAGTGAAGGTGGACTGGTCACCAGTCTTTCGCTCACCGGAGACTGCATTGACTCCGCCAACGTAGATTTTCACGGCAAAGGAACGAGTAGATGTGAATCTGATCCATAATGCTTCACGTTCTATATGATGATTGTTAGTCTGAGGTTGACTGAATTGGGAGGGAAAGGTGAATTTACGGTAGATGGGAATGAAGACTCCGCCTTTCTTGACGAGTGATTCAGGAAGGCGTGATTGATATTGTTTAATGTTGTAGACGGGAAAGACGCCGAGATTGGGTGGAAGAGAGTACGTAGTGCCATTATCTGGGACGCGGATTGTACGTTGCAATGAGATATCGAGGACTTCACCACCGTAGGTTTTGGTGCGGATGGTCTCATAACCACCGGTTGATTGGATAGGATTGATGAGAGCGACTCTCAAGCCATCGCGAGCGTTTGAAGAAGGCATGAGGTATTAGTATGTGCTGTTTTGCTGCTGTAGGATGTGGATTGTGGTCGAAGAGAATAATTTGGTTTACGCTGAAGTAATTCTGGTAGAGAGATTGATGGAGTTGAGGATCTGTTTATCGGAAGGCGCAGAAGGAAAGGAGCCTCTAATTTAAGGTTTCGAAGTTATATGTTATCGCCTCGCATGTATAGAGAAGTTCGAATCCAGATCAAAATATAAGTTGACAGTAGCATAGGAAGGAAGCTTTCCTACCTCACTTAATTTTTGGCTACTTTTTTAGTGAAGTAATATTCATCATAATATCTCCTAATCTAAAAGAGTTAGCTTCTTTTGCTTTGAACTTTATGCTTTTATCAGTTTAACAACCAATTATTTATCGCCCCAAGTATGTAATTTAAAAATGTTCGTACAACCGGACGAAGACAACTAGTATACTAGCCAGAGAACGGTACAGAGATGACTGTGGTCTCTGTAATATGCTCAATGTTGCTCTTCTTCATTCTACCTAAGGTGAAGAGAAGCTATTTATATCTCTGATTTAGTGGCGTTGCTTAGCGTTACACAAAGCCGAGCTAATCATGTGCCATTATTGGTGAAGTTGAGGGCTAGTGTTGAAATGGGTCGAAATGAAAAGAGGTTTTGGTATTTGTTAGAAGGAAAATGGCAAATGCTAGAATCGTCCATATATTGGAGTCTAAAGAAGGAAGCTTATGGCTAAAGATCGAATTTAAATACACCAAGGAAATCCTTGAGCTAAACCCATTCTCATTCTATAAACTACATAATTCCTATTTGACAGAAAATGCCTGCCTTCTTATACCATGTTAGCCTTCGATGACTGTTTCAGAATCCGGAAGGGAGGACTAGGCTAGAAGTGCGGAGATACAGCAAGTGTGGGATGAGAAACTTGTACAATGCCCTATAAATCTTTCCAGATATTCATTACTCTAGGATATACGGGAAGGACCCATCATGTTTCAGGCATATAGAGACACCTACTTAAACATCTCTAGAATTCTTAAACATTCTCTACTAAATATTTCGGGATGCGTGAAAGATCCAGGAGCTAAATGAAATGATGTACAGTGGTTGTTAGTTTAACGGTTCAAAAAGACTTTGGAAAAATTAAGCGAGCTTTGATGTACCAGTTGAATTCCATGTCATATTGTCTGAAGCTCGCACGCCGACGGCTAATCCGTCCTTTCAATCCCAAGTGAAGAAAACCAGGCAATCCAATCATCAAGTAAAAGATATCCTTCCTATGGGCCATCATCTGACATAGTTCTGCGTAATCAATCATTTCTTCCGAATTGAAAGAAAAACACTCTTCTTGTCAGTCTTGTTGAGCTCAACAATGCTGAAGTTGAGATCTTCCTCATCCTTATGCATACCTACATTGACCCCTTTGCTTTTGTCCAACTGGCCAACACTCTGGATCAAGCCAGCAAAAGTACCACAAATACTACTAGGTTCCTCATACAACTTGAAGAAAGGGAGTCATATTTAGCATACGTCTCGGCTGAAATCGGGGTGCGCTGGAGTCCCGGTGATTTGCTGAAACATGTCGGCGCCAAAGAGCTGGACATTAAACATAATCATCTTCTCTATGTCCCATTGCTCCGCAGTATGTTTGTCCTCCACAATCTTTTGCTTAATTGAGCCTCCAGGCGCGAGAGCAAATTTCAGCTGTTTTTGATGCTCTTTCAATCGTTGTGGGCTTAGCACTCTTCCACCACACAAAGAAGAATAAGTTGGAAGGTAGCTTTCTAGAGAAATTATTAGTATGCTGTGTTGTCTGGGGAGCAATTTGACCACAAACCTCTTGAACCCCGTAGCTGCTGAGCCTGACTTCATGGTTAGAAAAGAGTTAGCACATTTCGAGGGAATTTCGAGAGTATTGGACACATACATTCATCTTCAAGCTGTTGACCCGCATAAATAAGTCGCTGTTGATCTGGAGGTATGCCCTCTTGGTCCTGTATCTTAGACTTAATTGTATCAATCTTATCGGAGGTATGACTGTGAATGGTGATTGTCTTGCCGGTTAAAGTCTTCACCGTAATCTCAACCGGATACCCATTTGTTTGAGGTCTAGATGGAACGGTCTCAAATTGTAGGCCAGCAATATTGTCTTCACCCATGACTTGCGCTTCAACCGAGTAGCCTGAACCCACTGGAATTGCCACGAACTGCATCACTTTTCCATCTTCCCTGGCAATCCCATCGAGCCATCGTTGGAGAGGAGGAATGACGTAATCCTGGACTACCTCTGACTTCGTTGGAATCGTCTTGGCACCGGAGATGGCGTTGACACCTCCAGCGAAGACCTTCACAGCAAAGGGATCTGTAGCAGAGAAATTTATCCAAAGTGCTTCTCGTTCTGCAAAAGGGATCGAATTAGTAAAAGTTACGCAGGCTTCATCTCTACGAAAGAAATCCTTTTTCTAAATCAACACCCATTAAGAAATGTATGAAACACTTACGGTGAATAGGAATGAACACGCCGCCCTTAGCTGCTAGTGCTGGTGGGATTTTGGATGAGTACTTTGCGATAGGGTAGATTGGAAAAGCGCCACAAGAAGGAGGTAGTTCGTAAGACTTCCCATCGTCCGGAACTCGGATCGTGCGCATGAAGGTGATCTTCAGGTCACTGTAGCCATTTGTGACTTCAATGGTCTTGAATCCACCAGGCGAGGCAAGGATCGGGTAGATAAGAGTTGCTTTGAGATCTCTGTTCAAGCTTGGATTCATCTTGAAGGGAACGAGGAGTGGCTGTGTATTCAGAAGTGATGATGGACAAGTGTGAAATGCTGAAGTATAACTTCTGGTTCTGAACTTCTATCTAAATGAGAGAGAAAGGGAAAGGACCACCACGTCATATAGTGTACAGTACGGGCCTATCAAGGTGCATAAGACGTAACTTGAAACAAACAAACAGATTTGGAGCGTTGTGGTTGGTGATTCCCAAAGAAATGCAAACGGAACCCGCGTTGCCTGATTCACTTTGATTGCAAGGACCTCAAAGTCACTGAACATTTGATTCCAATACAGATTTAGAAACAAAAGAAAGAAAACAACAACAGAAAAGGAGGAGAGAAATAGGTGCCTTTTTTGGAAGTGAAGTTTCATTCAAGGCGGTCTCAAATTTCTTTCTCAAAGTAACATCAGACGTAATGGGTAAATCAAAGTGCTTCTATGTGAGTTGTTCCAGTGCCGGACGCTCACATCGTACATCGTACATCGTACATCGTACATCTTTTTCCTAACTTGTCTTACAGCAAGTGGAGGGTCTGTGCGAGGGGGAGAGCTTTCAAGAGCGCTCGGGAGAAGGCGGCGTCAGCTCGGACTAAAACGAATTAAGCGAAATCCATATATTATGATTATCCGTGACACCCATCTACATGAAAAAAAAAAACCAAAATTAACTCGACCTTAGTTAGACCTTAACTACGCGAGCAAATAGATTACTGAGATGTAATAGGAGTAATATTTCAAAATCAAAACTGCGTTTTCCTTAACCAACCATCGATTCGAATTACATTTGTCTAGGCGCTAAACTTGGGTAATAGGACAAGATCAGCCTTGAGTTCAAAATTGTCTGATGCACAAAAAAAGAGCAAAAAGAACAGGAATCATGAGGTATTGAACCACACCCGATTTGAACGGATAACCTTTCGATCTGGAGTCGAACGCGCTACCGTTGCGCCAGCGGTCCTGGTTTGTTGAATTTTTGTCCTTATTTTGTCTTATCTTAAGTATTAATTTTCTCGCCAATAAAACTGGATCGCTACCGATAAATACCCGGATATCTCCACCCCCATTCTCCTTGGCCGCATAAGGCATAAAAATGCAAATGAAAATGTATCTGATTATGGGCTGCGTTGGTATAGAAAGTACGTTGCTGGAAGCTCATTCCTTAAAATTAGGTGTGATGTAAGATTATTGGGATTATACCGGTTGTAGTTGCCAAAGAAACACTTCCTTTGCCCCAGCCCATAGTTTCCTCAATATCCCTCCCAACCTCGTCGAGCGAACTAACGTAAGTGAAGTCCACGTTGCCGTGAGCCAAACCAGAACGATCCCCCATCCACATTATGCCTATGCAATTGAAATCCTTGTCGAGGAAAACAGATCCGCAATCTCCTTCTGCAGACATTGCCCCTTTGCCATCGAGTGTAACAACGCAGTTCTCCTTGGTACTTATTCCATTGATATTCGCGACATTTCGGGTCCCGTTGAAAGTTCCAACAGTCCATTTATCCCTAGTAGTCCGACTTCTTGGTTTGAATACGAGTGAGCGCTCATCTTTGATTTCAAATCCTTTTCTAGACAGTTTAGACTTCAAATGCGGACCTCGATTGAAATAAGTATAAGCATTGGCTATCCAACCGTCATCAATCTCTGGATGTCGCTTGAGCCGCTTCTCATCCTCTAGTGAGATTTCAAAAGATGAAAAGTGAGGGGGATAAGAGCAGACGTGCTGCTTGTGTTAACAAATGTTAAAAAAATGCAAGAGCTAGGTAGAACACATACCTCATTCTTAGCAACAGTAGGCTCGCAAACTTTAATAAGAGCCCAATCGCTTATGCCGCCGGAAGGTAATAAACGGTTTCTTCTTGAGGTCGCATAGACATAGCCCATAAAAAGATTGTAATGTTGTGCTTTTCTCAGGTCTTCTTTCAGATTTATCATCTGTTCTGGCGGGACTTCATCAAAATGCTCTAACTTGGTAATCTTCGATTGAATAGATTCGATTGTCGACACATGGTCGCTAGCTGCTGGAGAGTTCACACATCGCTTTGGTCGACCATTCTTATATATGTAGGGAGAGAAGCCGTTTAATGAACTGTGGGGATCAGCCACGTGTTGATTCGTGAGGGCATAAATCTCCTTTGTCCCATTCTCCTTGTGCATAATATAGGCCCCCAAGGCGCCGCAAGAATTGATAGCATCTGGGCCGACAGATGAATATGGAAGCCGAGCAATAAAATCATATACCGACGGATTTTGATCATATACCGAAATACAACGTTCGACGTCTGATATTGAGTTACGATTGTGCCATTCGCAGACATCGACATGAATCCTGTATCAACGAGTAAGGTATTAAGAGGGACAGTGAAGGAAGGAGAGGAATGGGAATGAGGAACTTATAATTCAGCACAAGAGGTTGCTAGGAGGATTGGAAGGATCTTTGCCACAACTTCGCAAGCGCTCTCATCCGAAAGGTTTCTCTCAACGACACGAAGTTGGAATGTTGGGGGATTGCCGATATCTGCATCATGAAAACCCAGTCGAAGTAAGGTTAGTGTCCAGTCTTGATTAGGAAGTATAGAAATAATTGCAGCTCTAATCTCGTCACCAAGAGAATCTTCGTAAATGGAGGTAAAAAAGCGGTCGTGATAAGCAAACTGCTTCTTCCTTGTAGGTGACCGGGAGCTGTGCCTATAGTGGAGGTCGGCTACCAGAGGGTAAATACAGGCCGGATCAGTACGGTGACTGCTCGCTCGTACTTTCAGGCCTTCCATGCCATACTGATACCTCTCGGACGGCGGCACTATGTATTGGGGGTATTAATCATCGGGGTCGGTAAAAGAAGGTGATGCTATAAAGCTAAATTACATGCCTGCTCTTTCATGTTTAACTTAATTAGGCATTGAATCGTACTTTCCATGTTTCATCACACAAGAGGCTTTACTAGGCTGTAGAAAAAGAGGGGAGGCCTTGGGGTGAAGTTGGAAATCTCCTGGTGAAGGGGGTGTTCCTTTTTGGCTGTCAGGACGGCGGAGACGACAAATCAATCTTAGTAAACAGCAAGGTGAGAATGTTTATATGAGGGCAATCATTCATTGACACATTCTTTTGCAGATTAATCCTAGGCGTAATAAGTTTAGAAGGGGCATATATACCGTGTTGCTATATAATGTATTTATTTTAGCAGCCGAAGGAAATATATCTGAGGAGTAGATAATGACTACCCTGAATAATTTTTCGAATTTGTTCCATTAATAAGCTTTTGCTAGCCTCTTCTATTTCTGATATTGCCATATATTATTCTGGTTCGTGGTGAAGTCGAATACCAGCCAGCATAACCAGACAGATAGCTACCTCCCGACAGCCCCAATCAGATCTGAAGCTGATGTAACGAAACTCATCTTGATTATTTTTTTGTGTGGGTAATAAATGAGAACCAATGCAAGTAGGATGGCACTTTTCTTAACCTTAGCATATCTTAGTTTAAAAATTCGGAAGTTAAATTAGACACTAAAGAAATACATAGTAATAGTAATAGCTCGAGAAGTATCTTCCAAAAGACTTAAAGCTTCAAGCTAATGAAAAGCTATAAACCTAATTATTATTATTATTAATACGGCTTTTACTTTACTTTAAGTAGTAAACAAGTATACTAGATTTTAGCTAGTAGATAATCAGTTATAATTTGATTATCTATTGTACTTTGAAGCGTGTTAAGTTTGTTTACATTGCAAATGTTTTCTTTAATATATTTACATATTAATTGTAGACATTTGCTAGTTATTCCTTTATGTGACTGCCCTTTATTTATCCAGAACGGGCCCTTTCTATATCCAATTTTTAAGAAGGAAGTGCTAGAAACAAAGGTGCAGAACCTTACTAAGTGAACCACATTGATAGGAATGCGAAGAACAAAGCAACAGACAGTCGTGGCGAAATGAAAAGGCGAATTGCCATCCCAATTAACGTCAGAGGCCCGTCGGGTTGTATTTTTGTAAGCTAATACTGTAATAATGTAGCTATATTGTGCTTAATTATATCATCTGAAATATTTTATAAAAAAGTCAAATCTGATGTGCTTCCATTGATGTTCTTAAGTCGAATAGGCAGCTCCGATCTACTAGTTGTAAAAACCCCTAAAGATATTATTTTGTGAAAACACTCCTAGATATATAACTAGCTGGGATGCTATTCATCACAGCCCCTCATTAAAATAAGGGAGGAAGGGGAAAAAAAATACATACAACAGTAGGGATTCGCTAATGGTCACCCACTTAACTACTAATCTACCGATCAACTGCTTATGTAAGGCAGAGCGGACGGGATGCGTATGTGACAGGTGTTCATCTAATTCAAGTTATATAGGAGGTGAAACTGGCAGTACAACCTTCGAAATCTCTATTATTATTTATTTTGTATAGATAACGAATGTGTATGTGTATGTGTATTTGAGTGCTCGAGGATTAAATTATTCGTCACTTGAACAGGCAACAACATGCACGTATGAACATTAACAACGCAATACAATATTAAAGAAGTCTTCAGTTTTATTATCTATCTCATGAAAAGTCACTATTGCCTTCACTCCGAGTTACCATGATGATGAGAGGAATGAGTAGAGCTCCGTCTAAACATATACTTTGATTTTCACCCCTGGCTTGAAATGCCTCCTCGTCGAAGTCGCAAGAAAAGTAAAGCAGGATGTCAGAGATGCAAGTTGAGAAAGATCAAGGTTACTTACTGCAGCGATACTACCCTGGTGATAGATCAACTATGGAGAGCTAATATTCATCTAGTATGACGAAGTTCATCCCTTATGTAGAAATTGCCACACTTTTCAAGATCTAGAGGTAGTTTTCGTTTTGCTTCCTTCCACTCCTCATCTGCAAATTGTTTTTCTCTTCGCCATTTCAGGTAAAGCTTTTTTCTTTATCTTTTGCTTACATGCAAGTATTCGACATCTTACATCACCCTACGTCAAAATAGAGGTAGCATAGTCAAAATCAACTACAGAGATCCTGAGTAACTTTTCGGTAACAGAAGCTCAAGGCCTTGATGAAAATCAAGTCAAGGAATTAAGAGAAAAATATGGCCGTAATAATAAGTTGAAAATACACTTTACGCCTTGGGTAACTTAGCCTCATATATCATATAGCGATCGCAGAAGATCCTCCGACTTCTCTATGGGAGCTCATCCTTAAGCAATTTAAAGATCAACTC
This sequence comes from Chlorencoelia australis, assembly GCA_003988815.1. NCBI lineage: Eukaryota > Fungi > Ascomycota > Leotiomycetes > Helotiales > Cenangiaceae > Chlorencoelia > Chlorencoelia australis. The sequence continues at coordinate 34,156 of QYAN01000117.1, forward strand.
GTAGTTATACTACTGGGCTCTGCGGCAGTTTCTTTCGCTTTGGCTATTCTCGAAGAAGGTGGTGGCTGGACGGCTTTTGTAGATCCTGCAGTTGTATGTTTATCTTAATTTGCCTATTTCAAATTATATAAATCCATATTTCAGCATAGCCAGCATAAGTTATACTTACAAGAAAATATTTTACCAATTAAGTAATTAATCCTTATTATTTACGGCTAGCGGAATTCGAATCCACATAAACTGTTTGGAAGACAGCGTGTTTAACCATTAACATAGAGCCGTTTTAAAGTAATTATCTATCTATATCATTTTTAATAACCATTTTCATTTTTTCATGGCATGAAAATTTAAATTTGAGACTGCCGGGCATATCAATCAAGCTATCAACTGTCAGTGCATATTATAAGGCAAAATCCAGCAATCCAAGAGTGTTGTTCCATACTCGCGGTAGACTACGGAACGCCCGAGTGTTCAACTTCTAGAAGACTAAGAAAACGGATAGTAGCACCGCACAATGTCATGATTCAACTAATGCAAATGAAGTGTGTATGAACAGAGGCTTCGGAAAGGTGAAGACTAGCTCTTTAGCCTTTTTCGTGAGTTACTGGCGATATCAGACTATAGAAGGCTCATTGATTTTGGTCATTCATGTTGCTCTGCACCATCTATTTTTTTCTCTGACGATTCTTTGGGTGCCGATAATGAGTTCTGAATTCTCAAGATTCCCCTTGGTAGCAAAGGAAGAGCAGTTAGGGGCTATCTGATGTTCAACACCAATGAGCTTGTCTCTACCCAGGCTCCCTGTGATTCATTTCTACATTCAATAAATATGTTTAGAGATTTCAGAAACTGCAGGACTTCTCTTTAAATATCCTTCCAAGTTTTGTTTTCCGAGGTGAAGGTTGGACAGTGAAGACCAAAGGTTGATTCGGAGGAAGCTTAATCTTCGTTAGCTTGATTCAATATTTCTATTCACTATAATACTCGCTTCATTTACAACAAAGTGTGATCTATATAAGACCATGCCCGACCAGTTAGACTAAATATGCAAAAAACCTAAACACTGAACATTTCCAGTGTTGTCCAAGCTTGGGCTTGTGGTTAAATAGAAAGATTTTGCTGCGTCCAAGGAGAATACTCCACGACCATGAATCTCGGTAAAACTCTCGTCGTCGTCAATTCTGCTTACCGTTGTCCCCCTGTTTTCCAGCCTCGAAAAGCTATTGATTTCTTTATCCCTAATCAGTTTCTTGGCTCTCAGTCTACCGCGCCTACTATTAGACCTAGGCTAATTTTAGAGATGCATCCATTCTCCTCACACCTAGATCGTTGGAGGGCTAGTACATAATAAGCTGCAGAATGAAATCCTATGACCGGAATCGGGGTTAATATACCTACCCTGCCGTGAGCATTCACCGATATCCTCTCCTATCATTTTCGAACCTATTCTTGCTCACAATTGTCCTGGTCAATATATAAACTAACTTGTAGCCCGCATCAACAACATCAGTGCTAACATATCTAAATGCTACAAAATTCATACTTGCTATACTGGTGTGCAAACCTTTGAAAATATTGAAAATACTGCTTGGTATTCTAGATAATGTCTCCATCCCTCCTGGGCTTCGCTTTTCCCAGTTATTTTGGTGGAATTGTGTTGCCAATCTACTGATCAGAACTCTTAAATATTTTCTCTTCCTACTGCTAGTCTTTGGGTGGCTGCTGGCATTCCATCTTTGACTTTCTTTTTCGCTTAGTTCTTGAAACTTGAATGTCAACCCCCCCTTGGCTAGATGCGGAAATCGAGAAATATCACATTACCGGAGACAACATATACAGTTGGGATAAGAAGTACTTCTTAATACGCATTGGGAGGTGTATGAAACGAACTATGCCGCATGAATATGCAAGATGGCACACTCTAGCCATGTTAACATGGCATTCACCAATTTGACCGACTCGCTGGGCATTATTATTCTGATTTTGCTGCCCCATTCTACGCCTAAATTGCAGCCCCTGGATTTCGGGATGTTCCTTTCTCTTTCCACGGATTACAGCATCAAACTCAGCAGAATTCTATACAAGAGTGGTGGGTTTGTTTCTATCACTAAGTGTATGTTCTACTCCATATTCAAAGTTGCATGGAATAGTTCTTTTATGGAAAAGAACATGCAACACTCCTTCGCTAAGCCAGCAATCTTTCACTTCTATTGCCCGAGATACTATGCTACTTAATATCATTCCCAAAGCTCCGTTACCAGCACATATTTGCACGTCTCCCAAAACTCCAAAAGATTCGCTGGGAATCCGCAAATTTGTTAAAGCTACAACCAGAGCCTGTTAAAATCAAAACTGAAGAAGCTCTTTAAAGCGAATGAAGGGTTTGCGACAGAGAGGGATAAACCTTATTCTGGGATAGAGTTATACTCCCCCTCGAAAGGAGTCCGGGCACGAGAGCTTCAAGCCAATAAAGAAGCAGAAGAAGCGACTCAGAGAGAGGTAATTGACGCTATGAAGCTAGCAAGAATTGAGACCGCAGCTGGAAAAAAGGTTTAAGGAGGAAGAACGGGCACTGTAACGTCAAATAGTAATGGATCTGAAGAAGCAGGAAAAGAAGGAGGCAGCTCGGCCAAAACCACTATCCCCCAAGAAGCATACCGTCGCAATCAGGAAAAGCAAATACGTCAAAACGCAAAGCATCATCTAAGAAGAAATCAAAAGCCGTTGCACTGAAAAATACCGATCCTTTGGTTGCGCCATCGACAATAGTGGGTAGTGGGTGTTACGATTTGGAGGAACAAGTAGGATCAAGGCACAGCAGTAAAGATGATAATCAGGAGGATGTAATGATGGATGAATTGCTACAAGAAGAGGAGAGAAGACTTTTCTCCTAATACCAACACCAACAGCCACCAACACTTAGTAGCTTACCAATAGATTACTAAGCACATGAAGCATATTTCAACAGTGGGGGTCTAACTCAACATTAAATCCCGCGTCTTTAAGTTCCTACTCCAAACTTCAATATTTTATTATAAATAAACGACTGAATCAGATCTCATGATTTTAAGTCTGCATTGCGAAACACTATCTATTGATTTGATTTTAAGACTCTGCTTATGAGTTCAAAAATTAAGGCAGCGTCACTACCTGAGTACGTTAGCTAGCATCGGGTTGGTTGGGTATTAAGGCTCCAAACATTACCGCCGTTCCTAATTGCTCCAACGTCTTAAGGTACCTTAAGCCACGATTGCTTCCGTTCTACAGCAGCAACTTTCATCATGGCGCCTTGTGCCATCTCGGTGGTCGGTGGCCTGAACATGGACATGGTGATCGAGACGTCGCGCGTACCAGGCGTGGGCGAATCCATCGATGGCACATTTCTGGGAAATTACCCAGGCGGAAAAGGGGCCAACACTGCTATTGCGACTTACCGTGCTAGTCACAACAAACCAGCTGGACTTGGAGGTGTTGAAGGAGCGGGTAGCTCCTCAATTGCTTTCACCGATAAGCCTGAGATTCGCGTGTTCATGAATGGCATGGTAGGTATTGACGACTTTGGCACGCAGCTGAAAGCAAGGCTTGAGGAGAATGGCATTGACATATCTGGCGTATTGACCACCAAAGGAGAGAGAAGTGGCACCTGCGTGGTTATGGTCGAACCTGGAACTGGAGAGAGCAGGAATATCGCATGCCAAGGAGCGAATCTTAAGTGGGAGCCACGTGAGGAAAACTCGGTATTGTGTCTTGCTGGAGGAGAGAAGCCGTATCTGGTCATTGCACATCTGAGCATCCCGCCGGAGCAGGTCGAAAAGATACTTCTGATAGCGAGTAAGAAAAGCGTCGACACGCTATTAAATCCTTCTCCCGCATTGCACCTCGCCAGCTCTGTGTTCAAGAATCTCACACATCTGATCATGAACGAGAGTGAGGCGGCAGAGCTTTGCGATCACGACCCTGAAGAGTTGAATAACTTGGCAGCATGGAAGTTGGCTGCGAAGCACTTCTTGGGGCTTGGTGTTAAGAACGTCGTCATTACGCTAGGCGCTAAGGGTGCTTATTATGCCACAAACCAAGAAGATGGTATTGTTGATGCCGTTAAAAATGTGAAGGTCGTGGACGCAACAGGAGCTGGGTATGTCAAATTCTCATCCTACCCTTGCCACGAAAGCTAATTAACCTTGTTGCAGGGACACCTTTATTGGCAACTATGCGTCGGAATATATCAAACAGAGGCAAGGAGGGAAATGGGACATCGTCAAAGCAATCACGCGGGCATGCAAGGCATCGGCGAAGACTATCGAAAGGATGGGGGCACAAGAATCTATTCCTTGGGCAGATGGAATAGATGAGATAGATGCGTAAAAGGGTCAGGTTTCACTGAGAAACACCGACTGTATCCATGGTTATATGGATATCATAGCGAGTCTATCGCCGAAAGAATGCAATACCTGATTAAGATATCAATCTACCTACCTCGCTTCATGCTATGTTCCGAATGCCCTGATGCTGCGTTAAGGTAATACTAGTACCATACTGTACTAGGATAAGAGAGTTCGCTTTCAAGCCAGCTGCGGTAGCCCGGTCTCGAATTGCTCGGAGCGACAACAGATATTTGACTTGAGAATCCATTTTGAAGATAAGAGAGTTCGATACAGTGAAGATGTTAGATTGTTTGAGGTTCGGAAACAGACTAGACTTAGGAACACATGAAAATTGGGTGACATGTCGATCAGCCAGCTGCCTTGCTTTGTAACGCCCAAGAATAGGCTGCTGACCTCTTATGTGCACTTCTATAGTAATCGTAGCAGATTAGTATGCGCCCGAGCTATGTCTGTTGCTCAATTAGTGATGCCCGACTTTGCACCAACCCGAGAAGGCAATCATGAAATAGACATCTGGTCGGCTCCCTCGTAACGGGTTTGCCGGTGCCTGGGAGAGTATTTATCGACCAACTGAAATTAATTCCATGTGAAGCAGAGACGATACAAGAAGTTCTCTCGTTTGGTAGTGGAATAGCATTTCGAAAGGTCACATTGCTGACAAGGTCATAAATATACTATACATTACGTATAGAGACATAATCAGAATATTCAACACCCATGGTAATTGATAGACTGGCGTCCATCACCAGCTCTGTTATGACTTGACCAATTCACGATAGATTCTTCTCAACCTAGGAGAATCTGCGCATTCACAAAGGAAGTTCTTGGAAGAAGCTCTGGCTATAGTCATTCAACTTTCCGTGGACAATTTTTGGGGTTTTTTGAGTTCTGACTGACTGGGCTGAATATATCGAAATCGTGGAGTCGGAGCTTCAAAACCACGTAAGTAGCTTGAGTAGTGCTGTTGTCGTAAACTAGCTAACTATCGTAGAATGGCAAAACGAGCTACTCCCCTCTTACGAATGATAAAGGCTATGGTTTCAACGTTTTCTAATCCGATATTCAAGAGCGGTATTTATTAGAGACCAAGATTTAATGAGTAGAAGTAGCCGTAGAATCTTGCCTGGAAAATTCTAAAGGGTATCAAAATCATTCCTCCGTTCATTCGTTACCGAGCAGAAATGTCTTGGGCACTTGGGAAAGTAGTAATATGCTTGGCAATGATTTAATTGTTATATAGTACGCCACCGTAATGCCCTGAAAAGATTACACTATTGACTGCGTAGTACCTTGGATCTTGTAAGTTCTGAACAACAAATTCCCTTTCCCTAATATCAAATTATAGCCCTAGCCTGTGAACTAAAAGATTTCGAGTAAATTTCGAAAAATGTGCTATAGCAACCCTATACTTCCTAGTTTGTTTATGGAACTAGCTCGCTTAACCCCTATCTAGGATTTCTATCTGTGTTCATGGTACCGTTGGGTCCTTCAATGCTAAAAGTTTGCTGTGTACGACTTTCATGCTTGTTTGATTTAATTATGTAACTTGTAATAACGGTGTGACGTGAGTTGGGATATGACGGAGACTAGGCAGGTTAAATAGGGTTCCGTTGTATCTCTTATTAATTTTCCCAACCTTTAAAAGGCATAAAATGGCTACATGACTAATCACTTTCACATTGCACATGCTCACAAATTTATATCTAGCACACATAATTTGTCATCTCCAAATATTTTCGCATCCAATTCAATTCATTGTTATCTAGCCCCCCTTAATCCACTACCTATCGCCAACCATATTCCCACCCACCCAAAAGACCCGTCCCTAGATACCCCACCCATGGGCACACTCTGGAAATATATTCACACAAATAACAACGCCGAAGGAATGTTCAAAAATACTTGCACAAAAATAACCAAAAATCCTGTGTTCCAATATTGTCCATCCGCCAAATTCCATTTCATATCCAAACAGTCAGTGTCCAATTCGTACTTCATTATCTTACATGATCCCCTTCCTATAAGTCCCCTCATGTTTGACTATTCGAGCTCCTAAAAGGAGTCAAGGACTTCCAAAAAATAGGTCTGCCTCTTCATTCCTGAATAAATCCTGCCCGCCAACACCGGTCTCGAAAACATCCTCGAACTTGCCCATCAAGAGATCTGGATCCTGATTAAGTTGAGTCATATCAGCACCAGCAGCCGCGGCAAAAGCTTCCATGAACATTTCATCATCTTGTTCCGAGATATTTCCTAGACTAGTTGATCGAGTATCGAGATCATAGTAGTGGGCTGTGGGAGAAGACGAAGATTCACAGAGTCCGGGAGGAGAGTGGTAGCTATGGATTGATTTGGTTGGGGATGCTGGATGAGAGGGAAGGTGTTCAGAGTAGGTTGAATGGGTGCTGTATGCTGATGGGGAATGAGACTGTATTGCTTGAGGAGAGACACATTCTGGAGGAGGGGATTGAGGCTGAGAGAGTTGAAAATCGTTGTTCGTAATTTCAGAATTCTGGCCATACTTATATTCGAATGGCTCGAGAGTATCAAGTTCATCACGTGGAGAGTGAGGTGATGCACTTTCGGAATAACCTGAAGTTGATGATACAGAAGATGGTGCCTTGTTCTTGCTTCGAACACGATTTGATTTGCTGACACGTTCTTCATTGTCTGGCCGATTCTTCCTAGGTCTTCCTCGCTTGACGGTCTTCTTCACAACACCCTCAAAAGCACCGATACACATGCCACGTTGCCTGTGGCGAGTGAGAGCATCATGTCTTGCAAAGCTGTTCCCACATTGACATGGGTACGGCTTGACTCCGCTGTGAATTTTGGCATGGCGTTTGAGATCGTGTTGACGGACGAAACATTTGTGACAATGAGGACATTGGAATTGCCTGTCTCCCAAGTGAGTCTGGACATGTGACTTGATGTTTTCTTTCCTGCCAAAAAGCTTCTTGCACTCGGGATACAAGCAAAGCCATCTATTAGTTACTGGATCCGGGCCTGAAATGAATGTCGCAATATCATCAATGGTGACTCCGGTATCAGTAATTGATTCATCTAAGTTGATACTCGTGACCGATTCGGATCGCCTGTGTGAAGATTGAGCTGGTGAGCGGGCGGGAATCATGGGGAGGCCATCGTGGTAAGCGGGTTGAGGCGCTTCCAGATGCGGCTGGTTTGTGAATGGATCACTGAACGAGGCCGTATGAGCTACATCTGGAGAAGAACGATATGAGAGATCGGCCGAAACATTTGTTGAAGTTGGTGAATACTGAGACTGGTATGTTCCTTCATTCTTGAGAAATTCGAGATTGATGTTGTTCATGTTCATGAAATTGGAAGTGGGCATTGGGGCAGAGTCAAAAGTGCTCGTAGCAGGCATGGAATTGGTTCGAGGAGGGCTCGGAATAGCTTTCATCTCTGATTCCTTTCTCATTTCATCAAATACCGTTCTTGCTCGCTGACTACTTTTCGGCTTGATTGTCTCTTCCATTGAAGTGTCGTAATCGTCAAGAAACCTTCGGTTCATTTGTTCTTGCTTGACATTATTCGAAGGAGTGTACACAGGCGTAGGTGGAAAATAATCTAGGAGATGTAAGAAATTTTCATATTGGAGATTCTGGTATACTTACTCAATGCATTCTGATTTGGAGGAGTCATTGGTCTTGCGGGTGATTTTAGAGCTAGATTCTCGAATTGAGAGACTCTATCTAAAATACCGCCGCTGATCCTTCTTCCATTAGACGACCTTCTGCTGTTACCTCCACTGTTTGACTGACTGTTCATGTTCGAATCAGCAAAGAAATTCATAAAGGTAGGTGTTAAGGCCGTATCTGCTGAAAAGAGATCGTAGTCAGTCCCAGCAAAGCTGTTGCTGTCGATTGGAATGATGGTGTTGATAGGTTCGGAATACGAATATGAAGGACTATGTTCCTGTCCCTCATATGGACTTGAATATTCAGCATCAAACGATTGTCTTTGGGGTGTGACGATTGGGGAGTTTAGGTAATTCTCGTCGTTGCCATATGTCGTATAGAGTTGGCCCGGGCGTGCCAGTCTTTGCTGCTGCGTTTCTTGCAAAATATGCTGTGGTGTCGTTTGATATCCTTGGTTAGTATTACTTACTCGTGTGTCCTGCGGTGGTGTTTGTCGTCGTCGTTGGTCCAGGCTCATTCCACGGCGGTGGCCATGTCTCTGGATGTTTGGCAGGTTGGTAACCTTCACGGGCTCGAAAGCGGTTGGTGTCGAATTTTGTCGTCGGTGTTGTCGGAGTCGATTTTGAAGGTTTGAAGGTGGATTGGACAGCATTATGAATGCTCGAAGAGTCCGGAAAGTTGTCGTTGAAAGTATTGCAATTAAGCAAACCTGTGGTTCCGAAACTAGGAAGTGTTAGAGATAGTTCTTGAGGCTTTGGTTTAAGATATGCCATCAAGATGGTAGCCATTGTCGAGTATTCTCCATTCGCTGATACTGATGAATGGCTGGTCCAATCCAAACCAGACTCGGTTTTGATACTGGCAGGCCTTGGTGAAAGAGATTTAACTGATTGAGAATATGGGCAAATCATACCTCACGCAGCGCAAGGCTTTAGGCCGGGCAATATAAAATCTTCGAACTGCTCAGCAGTTGCTAACTCTTTGGGAGTCTTCCTAGGTAAATAGTGGGCCTTCCTCAGGCCTTTAGAGATGCGAATGGCAAACTAGAGAGCTTTGATGTCGGTCTTCGCAGCCGGAGGAAGGAGTATGACTTGTGTCTTGGTTGGGTTGTAGGGTTGAGAGAGTAGGGGGATGTGTAGAGAGTGAGTATTGTTTGAGGAGTTGATTGACAATAGGTTTTGGAAGTTCCAAGTCCAAGTTCGAGTTGTAGTAGGCCGAACAAAGTCAACAAGACTCGTTGCGAGGAGCAACCAGAGCACATGCCTGCCCTGTGCACCACACAACTAACAATGCATGCAAACAACAATCACATGCGGCGCATATCGAAAATTGCATGGACTAAACAATGAACTGTGCTTTTATTCCCCATTTATTGACCAATCGGAATCAAGCGTGATATTTTCGCTCTACAGAGGACTACCGTACTTCGACTTTGACTGCAACTTCGCTTCACTTCCCTGTTTCCCTATCAACGATTGAATAGCCTGGTCTATGCTCAAGACTGTCTCCGCTTGACTCAAAAGTTCGTGGTCCAGAAGAAAAACAGAAGCTTCCCTTCTGTTCGTCCGGCCTTCTTTGCATGAAGAACAATCTGCCAACGAATCGTCCGCTAAACAACCCTACCACGAAACACCTTGCTCGATAGAGCATATATACCACCTTAATCATGGCCACCAGTGGAACGATGAGAGGCACGCCAAGTCGCGGTGGAAATCGGGGTCCTATGCCGTCCTTCACCAATAGCCCAGCTTCTAACATTCCAAGACCAGCATTAGATCCCCACGCTTCTCATGCATCGCATACAACCAGTGCCTTGCAAAGTGAAGCCGGTGGATCCACGATGAGTGCAAGCAGGCAAAAGCAATCCAAGAGAGACGAGGTACGTTGAGAAAGAGCTCGCCCCTGATCTCGGAAGCGTCTCCCTACGAGTCGTGGGACATACATAATAACTGTATTCCCGTCTGCCTTCATTTCCATATTTACGCTCTCCAATCATCCGAAATGCCTCACGGTAGAGTAAATGCAGGATGAAGCTAACAGTCCCTAGGCAATTCGGAGAAAGATCGAGACGGATCTTAGCAAGAAGACCAAAACCGCTGGACGTGCTCGACAAACTCGAAAAGCCCCTCCAGGAACTGTTCTTGCTCTCCGACCGAGTCAAGCTCTGCAAATCAAGCCGAATACAACTGTGGCAGAGGCTGCACAATTGATGGCAGCAAAAAGGGAGGATTGTGTTCTAGTTACCGACGATGATGACCGGATTGCAGGTATCTTCACTGCAAAGGATTTGGCATTCAGAGTGGTAGGAGCTGGAATTAAGGCGAGCAGTATTACAATTGCAGAGATTATGACAAAGAATCCATTATGTGCCAGAACAGACACAAGCGCTACGGATGCATTGGATTTGATGGTTAGAAAGGGGTTCCGCCATTTACCAGTTATGGACGAAAATCAGGACATTTCCGGTATCTTGGATATTACCAAGTGCTTCTATGATGCCATGGAGAAATTAGAGCGAGCATACAGTTCATCACGGAAACTTTATGATGCTTTGGAAGGTGTACAATCTGAACTGGGATCCAGTCAACCGCAACAAATCATTCAGTATGTAGAAGCTCTACGATCGAAAATGTCCGGACCAACCCTGGAATCAGTTCTGAACGGCACTCCTCCTGTTACGGTTACAGTCCGAACTTCAGTAAAAGAAGCTGCTGCATTGATGAAGGAGAATCACACTACTGCTGTACTGGTGCAGGATGGGGGATCGATTACTGGTATCTTTACCAGCAAAGATGTGGTTCTTCGTGTTATTGCTCCTGGATTGGATCCTGCAAATTGCAGTGTCGTTCGGGTTATGACTCCTCATCCTGATTTCGCTCCAATGGATATGAGCATTCAGGCGGCGCTGCGTAAAATGCATGGTAGGTACGATTCCATCCAACTCATAAGTTCAAGCTAATTCCCATAGATGGTCACTACCTAAATTTACCTGTTATGAACGAGAATGGGGAGATCGTCGGAATGGTCGATGTTCTCAAGCTTACATATGCCACCCTCGAACAAATCAACACAATGTCAACTGGAGATAGCGAAGGACCTGCATGGAACAAATTCTGGCTCTCGTTGGAAAATGAAACCGAATCAATGGTGTCCGGAGAAGGGAGTCACCACCACACAGCTGGTGGACGTTCTTTAATGTCACCCGATATGTCTAAACACGAGAGAACGGTAGATGCCAGTGTTGCACCTAATGACTCTGCCTCGCACACCGGTGCTGACTCGCCTCCCCAGTCGGCAGTGAGCCGCCATCCCGAAGTCCCTCCCGAGGAGGTTCCATTCACATTCAAATTCAAGGCCCCTAGTGGACGCGTCCACAGATTGCAGGTCACTGCTAGCCACGGTCTTGCAGAATTGATCTCTACTGTGATTGCTAAATTAGGCTCAGAAGTGGAAGCTGTTGGAGGAGCCGCCTCTTTTGAGAATGGAAAACTCGGTGCTTCTGGTTTTGCTCTAAGCTATCTCGATGACGAGGGTGACACTGTGTCAATCACAACCGATCAAGATCTTTTAGAAGCAATTGTTCTTGCAAGACATGGTCGCCGTGACAAGGTTGACTTGTTTGTTCACGACCCTGAGAAAGCACCGATCAGTGTAACTTTGGAACCACAACCTTCGATTCCTCAAGTTGCCACTCCACCTCCATCGACTCTACGTGAGAGACGAAAGATTCAATCTAGTGAAGAAGAGAGCGAAGATGAACCACGTGTAAGATCCAAGTCTCGAAAAACTGGTCCAGCTCCTCCGGAACAAGTCATTACTGGCGTTCCTAACGAGTTGCTGTTGCCTGGGGCGATAGTTACTCTTGCTGTTGTTATTATTGGAGTTTTTGCGATCACTCGCGCTACGAGTCGTTAATATAGTAACTTTTGGTGATACCAACCTTAGAATTCTTTTCTCTGTACATTTATCTCGGTCGAGAATAATGATTAGAGAGAAGAGGTAATGAGCATGTTGATAATTGATTATTTTACTCTATAAACCATTGGCTTCACTGTGGCCTACTTCCTCTTATATCTGTGACCATGAATTGTTGTTTGAAGCCCCTGTTTCCAAATCGAAATACCCGATATCCGAAAGCGGTTTAGTGCATTCTTCCACTAGCGTCATTCAAAAAGTTAACTTAGAAATTAGACAGTAGCAAACCTCTGCAACTTCAACAATGATCCTCAGAAATGTAGCCACACGGCGTAGTAAGGTCCCTCCATCCTCTGCTCACCATCTGCTAGCTAATTGATCTGATCTTCAGGCCGTCAAGCGCTCGCCTCTCCCCTCATCCAAACCACCTTCCGCGCTCTATCAACAGAAATCACTTCTTCCTCCACTGAACAAGCAGACTACGCAATCGAATCAACACTCAACACGCACTCCCTCCACCTTACTAAAAACATCATCCCTCCCTCCTCTCGCAAGCCTACCTCATCCACCCTTCCAATCGACCCCATAAAAGCTGCCTGGGACGCAACTCAACACATTAAAAAACGTACTTCCCGCCTAGGTTCCGTTGTTACCAAACCCTACCACCCTTCCCAACTAATCTCCAACCCGCCCCAACCCTCCGACATCACCTTAGAGCTGTTACTCGCATGTCAAGCCCATTTCGGCCACCATACCAGTCTCTGGAATCCTGCGAATCAACGATATATTTATGGTGTGAGACAAGGGATACATATTATTTCTCTTGAGACAACAGCGGCGTATCTTAGGAGAGCAGCGAAGGTCGTTGAGGGTGTGGCGTATCATGGGGGATTAATCCTCTTCGTCGGTACACGGGTAAACCAAGCGGAATGTGTAGTACGGGCTGCTCAATTAGCTGGGGGATGTCATTTATTCGAGCGCTGGACACCCGGGGGAATCACAAATGGAGACCAAATTTTATCAGCAGGAGGAATCAAAGCCCTGGATCCAATGGATGGTGTGGTGGAGGGGTTTGAAGACAAGCTTGCGGAGTGGAAAGCGCTGAAACCGGATTTGGTGGTTTGTTTGAATCCGTTGGAAAATTATATCTTGTTGCATGAGTGTGGCTTGAATAATATTCCGACGATTGGTGTCGTTGATACTAATGCAGATCCAACGTGGGTTACTTATCCGATTCCGGCAAACGATGATTCGTATGTTCTTTTCCTTTTCCTTTCCCTTCCTTTACTTTCCTATTAGATGCCCGATGGAATGCTAATAACACCCTAGTCTCCGTTGCATCCAACTGATAGCCGGCGTGCTCGGCCGCGCCGGCGAATCCGGGCAAGCTAAACGTCTTGAAGCCGCCAGATCAGGAATCATTACCTGGTTACCACCCCCGGGACTCGGTGAACCCGTCATTGAAGAATCATTGAAAACGATAGATCGGGAGAAGGCTATGAAGAAATATACTGGGCTGAGGGGTGTTTGGGAGGAGGAAGTAGATACAAAGGATAATAGGAGGGGGACAGGAGGGAGTAAGGAGTGGGTTGGCAGTATTACTGAGCATGATTATTAGTAGGGGAGGGTCTATGATATAGGATAGATGGATAGGTCGGTGGGAATGTGTAAACTATGAATTTAGGTTGATTTTGCTCCCTCCATGCTGCACAGATATCCCTTCAAATACACAAGTTTTGGTAGGTTGTAACAGACAACCCCATCACACTATCTCTTCTACCAATCAGTTGATAGCTCAAAGTTAGGAGCTCCTCGCTTGTCTTAAATTGAGATTCTGCTACCCCTCTATTCACTTCTTGATTCTCTTCTCCTCACAAGCGTAAGTATATGTAGGTATATTTTTAGGATAACACATCCTTATTTAATAATTAATTTGTTATTTAGGTCACCTTCAACCCATACTTACTCTTCTCAATATGTCACTAGGCAAACTGTCGAACGGGGATCCAACATTATGAGAGGGCGGGGTTGGAATTAGGGCTGGAGAGTTTGTGATTCTGAATATTCTTTTTGCTTTTGCTTTTGCTTTTGCTTTTGCTTTTGCTTTTGCTTTTGCTTTTGCTTTTGCTTTTGCTTTTGCTTTTGCTTTTGCTTTTGCTTTTTGCTTTTGCTTTTGCTTTTGCTTTTGCTTTTGTGCGTTGCGTCTGTGTTGGTGGGGAGCTTGGAAGTTGATATGAATTGCAATTTGGACTTTGATATTTCCTTTTTCGCTTACTTCGTTTTTTTGTGATTTAATTTTTTGAGCTGGAGTTCGGATCGGGATGTGAAAGGTAGTTCGCAACTTCTTTTTCCTTTAGAGAAGTGGGGAGAGAAGGTGCATTCGGGTAGATGGGGAATGGCAGGTTTAGAGGCTTTTGGGGGGAACATTGTAAATATATTTGAGAGATAGTTAACTAGAGGGATGTTGACTTTAATTGAATTCAATATGGACTCTAACAAGTTGAATAGGTCTGTTTGTAATGGACCATGTATATTCTTATGTGATATAGAAAATTCGCCACGGCGCATATGCCATTAAGCGAGAACCCCTTATTCCATTAAGCTTCACCCCTGAGACTTCTTTCGTTTTACATCTGACCCTCAGATCTCCTAACCAACTTCCACCCAACCATTCCATCATCTTGTCTAGGAATTGAGGGCGGTACAGCGGCAGATCATCCAGATCGTTCATCTAATTACGGCTTTGACTTTCCATGCTAGGGAAGATCATGCGCATGATGTCGCGAATGAAGTCATTTCAGGCGATTTTCTTAATCGCTTTATCTCGACGTTTGATCTTCACTGGCCTCGTACTGTGGGGGGAGGAAGTGCTTTAAAGTTCTTGGTCTTCCGGGTATTTTATTTATTGTTCGTTGAAATTTTTTTCTTTCCTTTCGTTCTCTTTTCGTTTTCTTCGACATACATTCGTTAAGTTTTGTCTTTCAGCCATCTTTGACTTCGCCTTCTTTCAAATATGCTTTTTAAACTGTCTTTAATATTATTGCTGGTGGGAGCGGAATTGGCGATTGCGAAAGTTCAGTATTTGGTCAGTCTCGGATCTCTTCCTTTTCTTCCTAGAATCGCAGCTAATGATAAAAACCCTAGGGAATCAACATAGCAGGCTTTGAGTTCGGCTGTGAAATCGATGTTCGTCCTCCCTTCCCTTTACCCAACCTAAGCCTAATGATACCTTCCTAGGGAACCTGTCCCACCTCCTCTGCCCAGCCTCCCCTAAAAGCTCTTAACGGAGCAGACGGTCTTGGCCAAATGCAGCATTTCGTCTCAAGCGACTCTATGAATATCTTCCGCCTCCGTACGCCCCCTTCTCACTCTTTTCCCACCCACCACATTAACAAATCCTCCAGCCGTATCCTGGCAATACCTAATCTCCAACGACCTCACCACAAACACCCTTTCCACCACCAACTACGCCAACTATGACAAACTAGTCCAAGCGTGTTTATCCACCGCCTCCACCACTCTCTGCGTAATAGACCTCCACAACTTCGCCCGCTTTAATGGAAACCTGATCTCACAATCTTCCTCCGGCCCCACAAACGCCCAATTCGCATCCTTATGGTCACAACTAGCCTCGAAATATTCATCCTCCCCAAACGTCATCTTCGGATTAATGAACGAACCCCACGATCTAGACATCACTCTCTGGGCAGCATCCTGCCAAATCGCAGTAGCAGCCATCCGGGCCGCTGGCGCGACTTCAAATTGGATCCTCCTTCCCGGGACTAATTTCGATTCAGCAGCTACGTTTGTTAGTACAGGATCTGGGAATGCATTGTTAAATGTAACGAATCCGGATGGAAGCACGGATGGGTTGGTTTTGGAAGTGCATAAATATCTAGATGTGGATAATTCGGGGACTCATAATGATTGTACAACGAATAATATTGCAGATGCTTTTCAGCTCGTTGCTAATTTTTTGCGAGCTGAGAATCGTACGGCTCTTGTTTCAGAAACGGGGGCTGGGACTGGGACAGATGTGTGCAACCCGGTTCCCTCTTATTCCTCATTCTGACCCTTCCCGCATCGCTCCGGTGTTCTCAAAAGCTAATAGTAAAAAAGTGCTTCACAGATTTCTGCGCACAAAACACATTCCTAAACCAAAACTCCGACGTCTTTCTCGGCTATATCGCTTGGGCGGCTGGATCATTTTCTACTTCTTACGCGTTGAGTCTCACGCCAACGCTGAAAAATGGAGTGCTTGTGGATAATGCGATGGTGAGTAGTTGTGTGGTGGGGCCATGGGTGAATCCTACCAATACGGTTACGTTTGTTAGCGGAGCGGCGACGAGCACGATTTCTGCGGTGGTTACGGGGACGAGTACGATTGTTGGAGAAGGTGTGACGGGCACGGCGACGGCAACGGGGAGTGCGAGTCAAACAACAGTGACTATGACGGCCGAAGTTAGTGGAAAGACGAGTAATTCAACGGCTACCGCTACGGGAGCAAACGGAGGAGCGAATTCTACAAGCACAGGCATGAGTTCGAGTACGGGAGCGGCGAAGACAAGTGTTAGTGTAAATACGGCGGCAGAAGCAATCGGTTTTGCTAGCTGTTGGGTGACGGGAGGAGCGTTGTTGTTTGCTATTTTATTGCTGTGATTGATTTTTAAATGGAGCAGAGGGAACAAAGAAGAATGGGTTTAGGAGTTCGGAGTTAACGGCGAGATTTGAGTTGGGCTTTAATGACCGTTTTGGGGAATTGGAGAATGTGATGAAGCCATGAAAAAGGGAAAGAATATACAAGAGGAGTCTATGAGGACATGTTGAAATGCGAAGGTTACAATTTTGCGTTCAAGTATTCTTAGTGCTAATGACAACAGATCTGCCTATTTATTTGAGTCACTTCTTCTCGCCCACATATTCAGCCTCTAGAGTCTTCCATCTCATTCCAAATTACTCCTCCAAGATAGAGACAAAATAAACATAGTTCTACCAACATTTTAGGTCCCTGACAAGCGATTCCTGAGAGGCTGCCAGCACGGTCTTCGGTAGATATGTTCTTGCATCAAGCAAGCTTAGGCTTTTAATAATCCGCATCCAACTCAACTCTCCTCTCCTCATCACATGAATTGATATATTGCTTTCGAAAGTGAATCAAATATAATGATTTACGGTGTGTAGATCTCCTTTTTCCTCGTCTACGCCAAACATGAACCTATAAATTGAGACAACAGCTTTCTGTCTGTGGTCGTGGACTAAAACCGCTCTAATCAAGTATAGCTGTATCCTTCTACACCCAAAAATTGTCCCGAAACAGAGGCTGAGAATCCCTATTTTGAATGATAGAAAAAGAATTTATGGTAATCGAGCACTGCCAAAGTCTTTCGTTCCTTATATCCTTCCCTTTCTTCATATCTCATCGCCCTAGTCTGCCTGTAACCGATCATTCTTTCTCTAAAATAGCTCTTTTTTAGAAGAGCACAGAATGTTTATATTACGGTTCAGTTCCTGACTGATACTGTACTCAAAAACCCTCAAGTGGCCAATCTATTTAGGTTATATTACCTGGGGGGAAAACCGCCTTCTAACTATTTAGCCCTTTAAGCTGTACGTCTATAGACGTTGTATGCCTTATAGGTCAAAGGTGAATTTTAGCAAATGTTAAGTAGTGTAGAACCAAAAAGCTACCTGCATTTGAACGGGTGCATTTGCTTGCCGGGTGCATTCGCTTTCACCGACTTAGAGCGGATGCGATTAAGTCGGACACTAACCGAGGCCGACAATTGGTCGTTTAATTTGTTTATCTCGGCAGGTATTAAGATCCATATATTTAATTCCAAGCTGGTGTCTTTTATCCTGCCATACAACTATTCGTGATGTGTAGCTTCATTAATGAAGGATGATTCAATGATTCCTTCTTTGAAGTTTTGCCTTTCATGTAAGTTTTATTTACACAGCATTTATTTACACAACCTCTCCTTCTCACAGCCTTCTTCTAACAACCTCCTACTCCCTCCTTTACAATCAAATACATACAGCACAATTCGATCCAGTCATAGAAGCTCTTAAAGCAGAAAAACATCCTCTTGCTTTGGCGAAGCTTGGCCGCTTCGTCTATATTGTGGTCTTGAAGCTAACGCATAACCGCAGCTCTGTATTTTGCATCTTCGTCAGAATGATTATCTTGTACCTCTTTTACGTTCGATTCATCGGATTTTTGATGTTCATCCTAAGGCAAAGAAGGATAGAGATAGTAAAGGTCGAGGTGAGCAAAGTAAAAGCTAATTCGAATAAAGTAAAGAAAGAAAGGAGAATAGCTAAAATAAAAGCTAAAACTAAAGCAAGGAGAGGCGAAGCAAAGGAAGCCCAAAATCCATAATTTTCAAGTCAGAAAACCTTTCCACGCCCTCGTATATTATGCCTTTCCCTCTTTTCCATCTATCTAACCAGCCCAGCCCCCTCAAACAGGCCACTAAGTGTTGTGAGCACGTGATGGAGGATGCAGTTCTGTTGCATATTAACATATACACTGTTAGTGAAAGTTTGCTGTATTTTACGTGCGAATGTTTCTGATTTAGATCACATTTGATACGATAAGTCTTGCGCTTTTCATCAATAAGTTAGCTGGTCTGAAAAGGATTTAGAAGCTCATGACATCCTGCTTACTCCCTTTGATAGACCATACTCGAATAATCCAACCAAAGAGCTCTTACGCTATGATAGACTACTGCGTATTAGTGAGGGGATCGGTGTTACAAGTCTCCTGCCTTAGGTGGCTAACCATTCCAATGTTGAGCTGTGTTGCAGTGTTAAGGAGTCATCCAAGTATTTAATTGAAGAAGTGGATGGTATTGTGGGTGGCACTGTGGAAACAGATGTGAGGGCTAACCAAAGATTGAATTTTGCTGAGCTGTTGGCTCAAGAGGTCGGATGTTAGATGGAATAGAGCTGGAAGTAGATATCTATACATGGTGAATGGATGAGCTATGAAGTAGTTCATTATTGTTTAGTATTGTTAACCATTAATTTATATACCCTGTTACCTGTTTCTACATATCACTTTCAACTTTCGATTTTGAAATGAACCAGCAGGTTGATTGAATTTAACCTCGCTTCGGCAATCCAAAGGAGTTATGGCAGTTAGGATATTTAAGAACATGATGCCATATGGTATGTTACCATGGTTAAACTTTGTTGCCTCGCTATAGATGCGAGCCATGAGCCGATGAGTACAAAGTCGTACAAAAGATTGATCCTCTGTGCTATGATGGTTTGTCAAGAAGATCATCAAGCATGTAAAGTGTATATAGAGCGAAGATAAGAAGTGACAGCAATAGCATGTAAATAAGAAGTGGCTTCTGGCAGCAGCAAGATAATTAGAAAGGATAACGATAAGAAAGGGATTACCAGACGAGTTTAAAAAAAAAAACAGTCTTCTAAAGCTAAACTTTAGAGACCAGGTTGGAAGAATAGACCACCTCCCAATAGAAACCTCGTCCTCGCCTTGAATGTGTGCTATGCTAACGGGTAGAACAATATTCCAGATCTTTATATAGATCCCAACCCCTGCATTCACCGACTTTTCGGTTGGCAATATAGGCTCCTTGGGCCCTTTGTTCGAGATAAGCTTATTTGTAGTAGTCCGATTTATTGTCAATTGGTTTAATTTTATTAGCTTGACCTTTGTGAATCAAGGCAATTCCTTCTTCGTTTTTACCCTTGATTAGCTTACAGCCGTTAAAAATCAACACATCGTCTGTAGTCAAGATTTCTATAGGTTTAGCCATCAGTTTCGCTTTCGCCAGTTCTGTTGCCTCCAATGCTGCCAATGTATTATCGCCAATGAATAGCGTATCGTCGGTCTGCATTTCAACAATCCCGAATATGTCATTTTTGGTAGCCATTAAATACAGGTCATAGGTTGATGTTTTCATTAAAAGCTTGTCTCTGTAATGCATATGATATGTTCCAAACCAGTGTATTCCAGCTTCTGCAATGCCATATAGAGTTTCATGAGCCTGATGATCGTATCTGGTGGCAATGCTGCAATAATTTCTTTTGGTGGCTTTGCCAGTATTTGTCCGATTTAAAGTTATTGCCAATTGAACGTAGGCTGGGGTAATGTCTCGAAGGTAAACCTTGACATCTGGTGCAAGAGAAGGTGCAAGTGCCAAAACCAACCATTAGCTGACTCGTTGAATAGTGGGCGATGAGGTCAATATCTCTTTCTTTCCCTCGTCATTATAGCCCTGAATCACCAATCTCGATTTCTCGTACGGAGCGTTCGTAGCTACTCCTTTGACTTCATTGACTAGTCTGGAGTTAAACAGTCGAGTGCCTTCTATTTTTCTAGGATCATAGGTACGAGTGAAGCTTTAAATAGCTCTCCTGGTGTTGTAATGATTCTCTGCGTTCGAAGTCTTCGTCATCTAGCTGTTGAATGTGGTGAAAACAAAAAAAAGATACAGGCAGTAAAGTAGGTTGGAACAGCTAAATTAAGGAATCTTAGAAATGAACGAAAAAAAATGGTAAATCGACAGCGACACGTCTATATAAATGCTGACAATGAAACTAACTGAGCATGAGGAACAAGCGGACTTTCAACGTCCCTTTCTGCTGGGGCCGCCTGTGTGAGTTGCAGGTCGGGTTGAACGCTAATTGTTGGTCTTCCGGGTTAGTTTTAGTTAACTCGACAACGGGTGAATGTATGACAGAATGATTGATGATGATGATGATTTAATTACCTGATTTTCATACCTGAAGGGGGGGTAACCTCGCTTAGCCATGATCGTGTATATGTGATGACGATAAAAAAGAGCAATGTTAAGGCTCGCAAGCAAGATTAGCTAGATAGCAAATCGAAAGCGCTTAATACCAAGATGAAGTGTAATTAATTTCGAGGAATGCACAAGGGAATATAATATGATATGGGATTTCAACAGGCCAAATTCTTAGTTCTAAACCGGCGCTTGCAGGTTGATGTCATGCGGCACAAAACCAACCCCACCAGCCAGCCGGCTCGCCCATATTCACTCTCTACATAACCATGACACCAACTTCAATCCTCCCATCAACTTCAACTTCAAAACCGGCTCGCCTTCAATTCCTTACCATCCCCAGGTCTTACCAAACATTCCTATCAACGGAATTCACTACACAGTTGCAACAAATAACCTCCGCCTTAAGCTTCCACATCACAATCATGACATCTTCATCTTCACCCTCCTTCTCCTCCGCAGACAACAGCAATTCCTTTAGTTTCAAGTCTCCCAAACGGAAATGGGAGCTCTCTATTACCAATCATAATAATACTAATAATAATAATCTACAGGAGCAGCCGCCAACCCCTCCGCCTTCTTCTCCTCTACCGACACCAGAGCGATTGGGTGTCGATATCCCTGCATTTACAGGAATCGCGAATTTGGAAAATACTGCGGAGGGACAGGGACCAGGCCATGAAAGTCCAAGAACGAAAGTTGTGTATCATTTTCAAGGCTTGCGACTTGAATCGGGGAATCATGAAGCGAAGGTTAGGAGATTGGATTTGTTGGAAGGGGAAGGACGAGGGGAGGATGTAGAGATGGGGAATATGATGAGTGAGAGCGGAGTGAGGAAGAGGATTAAATTGCTGGGAAGTGGGACTGGGATTGCGAGTGCAAGAAAGAGGGGAGGGGGATTGGAGAGGGAGATTCCCGAGACGCCTAGGCCGGTAGAGAAACAGCAGTTTACGATTGCGATTGGATCTGAGAGGCAAGGGGTTGATCCCTTGATTAAGGAGAAAGGGAGGCAGATCCGATTTGAGAATGATTTGGATCCGGTGATTCTCCAGGGGAATTTGGGACGGGTGAAAGATTTTGGATCTGGATTGGCGAGGGCATATCCAAGTATCAATCGATTAGCAGACTCAAAATCTAGAGGGAGAAAAAGGATGGGTACACCGCCGTTGCAAAGTGAGAATGGGATGGGAATGGGGATAGCGGAGAAGTATAATGAGGAGGGAGAAAGAGAAGTGGAGATTGTGGATGAGGAGAGGGCTAGTTTGACGTGGCATGATGATGAGATTACGGGATATAAGCTGGATGGTCCGGATGATGATGGTGAGGGGATTAATGGGATTGGGTTCAAGCCTACGCCGGCGATTGCGTATGCGAGGACGGAGAAGAGGAGATTGCAGATGGAGGGGTATAAGTCAAGGGAGGCAAGAGAGGCGAGACAGCGGAGAAATGAGAGGAGGAGGGGGAATGAGTTGTTATCGAGGAAGGAGAGAGAGGAGGAAAAGCAGAGGAGGGTCAGGTTTATGGAGGCGGAGCCGGCAGCAGCGGGGAGCCAGAGTATGCTCTCTTTGTAGATTGGGATTGTAGGAGTTATGGAGGGCTATGATTGCATTATTGGATGGCTATGGTATAGCGGGTCTGGTTCAGGTTTACGAATGGGTAGGTACAGGATATTTGCATAGGAACGGCGTCTTACAGAAGGAATTGGGATTAACCCAACTAGGTATTCGGGGTGCTGCTGTCATAGAGCAATTAGCACCCCATCACAATGTTTTCAATAGCACATGTTAAATTCCTTAAATCAAACATAAATTGTTACCAAAACCTCCAACTACTTTTCTTTTTAGCCTGTTCAGCTAACCTATCCGCTTCTTCCTTCAATCTCCTTCTTTCCTGTCTCTTAGCTTCTGCTTGTGCCTCTTTCTCCTGCTTCTTCCGATCAATAATCTCCACTGCCCGCTTCATATGTGCTGTCTCTAATCGTCTCTTGTATAAACAAAATTCGTACGCGCCGAAAGCTGAGAAGGCAAATGTTCCTACTGCCCAATTTGCTGCTCTCCATGTTCCTCCTGTGTGGCGATTAGCTTCTGTTTGTTCTCGCTCCTCTCTGACTCTAATTGTCTATCCATAACTCAGCCACTCCAAAACAAAGAAGGGTACTCACCACCTAAAATAGCCCTCAAACCCCCCATAGCAAACCCACCCCCAATGCCGGTCAAAAAGCTCTCCCTCGCACACGGATACATATGCACTTGTTTAAAATCCTCCAATCTAATCGTCTTTATCCCCTCTCCCAAAGAAGGAATAGTACCATGTGTCCCAGCAGTATTCTGTCCTGATCCTTTGGGTAATGAATTCGCATTGTCGTGGAAGACTTCATAGATTTTCGGCGCTGTTTGGTTTTGTATGTGTGGTGGTGGTGCAGTTGCGCCTGGTGGAGGGCCCCGTAGAGTGGTTTGGGAAGAAGGGGGGGAAGAGGTGTCTCTGGTATCGTCTGCCATTGTGGCGGATGGAGACTTGGAGATGAAGATAGCGACGTAAAGAATGATATGATATTGTCACAAGAGGTGCATTTCTTGGTCACCGTAGAAGCTCAAAGCATCCCTGTAGATTTCAGCCTCGCCTGCAAGGCTTTATTTCTAGGTTCGCGTCCGACGCGACTTTCCACACGCGTCTTAAGGCCTTGTATTTTTCAATTAGACATCCTCAACGACCTCTCAGCGGTCTCGACATCCACTTCTACATTTCCGTCTCAACTCGAAATTAACTTTTACTTTTTGAGTACGACATCACCATTGAAGCAACTCTTTAGCTAGACTTGCAATTCCTCCCAATCCAACTCCTGTAGCAATCTTACCCCCTTTTCCTAAGTCATCTTGGACACTACATAACCACCACTACTCACAATGTCCGGAACGCGACGTCCACAAAATGGCTATCGCCGTGGAGGCAAACAAGCCTACCACGGTCCCCGCAAAACCAAAACCTTCGAAAAGTCCAACAGAAACGAAGCCACCTCAGGGGAAGAGAAACGCGAACATGTCAAACTAGCCCATTCCATCGACGAAGCTATGGGTTTCGCACGCTACGAATCCGGCAAAAAAAGGGTCGGCTGGCTAGTCAATATCCAACCTACGTCTATTGAAGATGAGAAAATCCCCCTTGGGCGAGCTGGATTGGATTGTTATTTCATTGAAGAGGATGGAGGCACTTTTAAAGCTACTTTAGAATACGAGCCGTATTTTCTAGTAGCGGTCAAGAGAGGACATGAAGCGGAGGCTGAGGAGTGGTTGAAGAGAGTCCCTGGGGACGGGGTGCTCAAGAGTATTAGGAAGGTAGAGAAGGAGGATTTGCAGATGCCAAATCATTTGTTGGGGTATAGGAGGAGTTTTTTTGAATGCAGGTTTAGGAACACGAATGATTTATTGGCCGCGAGGAGGGATATTATGCCGGTTGCGGAAAGGAATAAGAAGAATATGGATGCGATGGATACTTATGCTGAAGTTGCCAGGTATGTCTTTAAGAAGCAGGGTTAGAAAAGGGGAAGTTAGAGAAGATGCAAGCAAATGGAGCTAATACGATGTAGTGCAAATGCTGGATTTGACCTTTTTGATGATGAACGAGATGATGATAGACGACCTAATGTTTCTGTTGCTGATGCAAGCGATTCTATTGTAGATATTAGGGAATGGGATGTTCTCTATCATGTACGAGTAATGATAGATTTAAGTAAGTGACAGGAATTTCCAATTTCTATAAACCTACTGACGGAAAAATCAGGTATACGGACTGGAAAATGGTACACAGTGGAAGCAAAACACGGTAACACTACGATTAAATGTATAGAAGAGCGATTGCAACGAGCCGATCCCGTGGTGATGGCATACGATATCGAAACAACAAAATTACCCTTAAAGTTTCCAGATGCTGCAATTGATCAAATTATGATGATTTCATACATGATTGATGGTCAGGGATTTTTGATCACCAATCGAGAAATTGTTTCAGAGGATATCGAGGATTTCGAATATACCCCCAAACCGGAATACGATGGTCCTTTTATGATTTTCAACGAGCCGGATGAAAAAGCTGTTATTGAGAGATTTTTTCTTCATATCAAAGAAGCTAGACCAACAGTAATAGCGACTTACAACGGAGATTTCTTCGATTGGCCTTTTGTGGATGCTCGAGCCAGCGTTAACGGAATTGACATGTACCAAGAAATCGGGTGGAAGAAAAATATCCGCGACGACCAGTATGCTTGCAATTACAGTGTTCATATGGATTGTTTCCACTGGGTGAATCGAGACAGTTATCTGCCCCAAGGAAGTCGAGGTTTAAAAGCAGTTACTACAGTCAAATTGGGATATGATCCTGATGAGTTGGATCCGGAATTGATGCTTCGTTATGCTAGCGAGCGGCCCCAGACTCTCGCAGAGTATTCGGTTTCCGATGCTGTCGCCACTTATTATTTGTATATGAAATATGTCCACCCCTTTATTTTCTCCCTTTGTACAATTATTCCCCTTGGGCCAGATGCCGTTTTACGGAAGGGTACTGGCACTCTTTGCGAAATGTTGCTTATGGTTCAGGCCTACGAAAAAGAGATTGTCTTGCCGAACAAACATGTTTCACCCAAAGAATCCTTCTGGGAAGGCCATCTTTTGGAGTCAGAGACTTATGTCGGTGGACATGTGGAGAGTATTGAAGCTGGAGTCTTCAGGGCAGATATTCCCGTCAATTTCGCCGTTGACACAACAGCTATCGATGAGCTTCTTGAGGATCTGGATGCAGCTTTAAAATTCAGCATTACAGTTGAGGAGAAGAAATCTCTTGATGACATTACGAATTACGAAGAAGTCAAGCAGCAAATTACGGATCGACTGAGCAGTCTGAAAAAGACGGCGAACCGAAGTGAGAGGCCTCTGATCTATCATTTGGATGTTGCATCCATGTACCCAAATATTATGACCACGAATCGACTGCAACCGGATTCTATGATTCAAGAGTCTGATTGCGCGGCATGCGATTTCAATCGTCCTGGAAAGACTTGCGATCGAAGAATGCCGTGGGCATGGAGAGGCGAATATCTTCCTGCGAAACGAGATGAGTACAATATGATCAGACAATCCTTAGAGAATGAGAGATTTCCTGGGAAATGGCCAAACAGTCCATCGCGAACATTCCAAGAGCTTTCAGCGGACGAACAAGCCAACTTAATTCGCAAGCGCCTCCAAATTTATAGTCAAAAGATTTACCACAAGATCCACGAGTCTAAGATAATCGAGCGAGAAGCCATCATTTGCCAGAGAGAAAATCCCTTCTATATCGATACTGTCAAAGATTTCCGAGACAGACGATATGATTACAAGGGGAAGCAAAAGATCTGGAAAGGCAAAACTGAAGCTCTGAAGGCTGCTAGTGCTTCTGCAGCAGAAATAGAAAACGGGAAAAAAATGATTGTGCTTTTTGACTCCCTACAATTAGCACACAAGGTGATTTTGAATTCGTTTTACGGCTATGTCATGAGAAAAGGTTCGCGTTGGTATTCCATGGAAATGGCCGGAGTCACTTGTCTCACGGGCGCTCACATTATTCAAATGGCTCGACAACTTGTGGAGCGCATTGGACGGCCTTTGGAACTCGATACGGATGGTATTTGGTGCATGCTCCCAGCTACATTTCCAGAGAACTATGGGTTTACGCTGAAGAATGGGAAGAAGCTCGCCATATCGTACCCTTGTGTCATGTTGAACCATCTCGTTCACGCCAAGTTCACGAATCATCAATATCAGACCCTTGTCGACTCGCAGACTTTCAAGTATGAAACGCATAGCGACAATTCTATTTTCTTCGAAGTCGATGGTCCTTATCGAGCAATGATCTTGCCAACTTCCAAGGAAGAGGACAAGAACTTGAAGAAGAGATATGCCGTCTTCAACGACGATGGCAGTCTGGCAGAATTGAAAGGTTTCGAGGTCAAGCGAAGAGGAGAGTTGAAATTAATCAAGATTTTTCAACAACAGATTTTCAAATTCTTCTTAGAAGGAACGACGCTAGAAGAGACATACAAATCAGTCGCGAAAGTCGCTAATCAATGGCTAGATGTTCTGCATTCGAAAGGGGAGACTCTTGCTGATGAGGAATTGATCGATCTCATTTGCGAAAACAGAAGTATGTCCAAATCATTAGACGAGTATGGGACGCAGAAGTCCACCTCTATTACCACGGCCAAACGTCTCGCAGAATTTTTGGGAGAGCAAATGGTGAAGGACAAGGGTTTGAATTGCAAATACATTATCTGTTCGCGGCCAAAAAACTCACCTGTGACAGAACGAGCTATTCCTGTCGCAATTTTCTCTGCTGAGTTATCTATCAAACGATTTTTCTTGAAGAAGTGGCTGAAGGAAGAACCTTTGGATATGGACCCAAGAGCCCTGCTCGATTGGGACTACTATCTTGAACGTCTTGGTTCAGTCGTCCAGAAACTTATCACTATCCCAGCTGCTCTGCAAAAGGTTCGAAATCCGGTTCCGAGAGTGGCACACCCAGAATGGCTTCAACGACGAATCAATATCAAAGACGATAAGTTGAAGCAGAAGAAGATGACGGACTTGTTTAACAAGGCTCCTTTAGAGGAAATCACCAATCTACGAGATCCTCGGATGGCTGATATGGAGGACTATGGAGTTAAGATTTTGAAGCCGAAGGCCCTTGGATCGCAACTTGATGCTGCGGCACAGAGACCAATAAAGAGGAAATCTCCAGAGCCTGCTGTTCCTGTGTCAGTTAATCCGTATGCTGCATTGCCTGAAAAGATGCCGTCGCCAACGGAAGATTACGAGGCATTCTTGGAATATCAAAAACAAAAATGGAAGATTCAAAAGCAGGCACGAATACGACGTCGACATCTATTTGGTGAAAGCCGTGTTAGCGCGCAAAATAACATCGCAGCGACGTTACGGAACCAAGCTGAGATGCTATTCAGAGGCACCTGGCAGGTTCTTCAACTTCGAGGGACTGATAGCCCAGGTATTGTTTTAGCATATGTTCTCATTGACTTAAAAGTACACCAAATCAAAGTCAATGTACCGAGACAAGTTTTCCTCAATTTGAAGGGGAAAGAACTTCCGAACATTGAGGTTGAAGGGTGTGAAGCTCAAAAAGTCACCCACACGCTGCCAAATGGACATCCTTCTGTTCATCTGTTCAAACTGACCATGTCTGAGGAGGTGTATGTCAATGATTCTCAGAAGCTATCGCTACTTTTCAACCATCCGAGCGTGGAAGGCGTCTACGAGAAACAAGTTCCGCTGAGCATCCGAGCTGTGCTGCAGCTAGGCAGCTTGTGCACTTTTGATGAGACCCAGCCTGGTGTGTTGGGAAAAGGTCTCGAGAATGGATTCGACTTGTCTGGTCTGGTACGATCAGTCTCCAAACAGCCATATCTCTCACAGTCGCCAATGGCATACCTGTATCTCTACCATGTCGTCGCAGGGGACCGACAAGTCTTCGCCTTGTTTTCAACCGCGAAAGAACAAGCTCACATACTAATCCTTCAGAAATCTAAGAGCTCGGAAGCGGATTTACCAAACATTTCAAAGATATATGCAGATACGCTAGGAAAACGAAACCAAGAAGCGGATGGAGAGATGTGGCAGAATTGTTTTGATTACCAAGAGAAGCTTCAATTCAAAACGAGACAGGTCACGACAAGAAGAAAAGCTCTTCTTGAAATGAGTGATATAGTCAAGAAGATGCGAAATGATGAGTCGAAACCTCTGATGTTGGTCATTCAATCCCCTCAGCACAGAATGCTAGTTCACGATGTACCGATTCTTGGAGAGTTTCCTGTCTTGCCACTCAAGTATGAGATTTCCGACAGTAACCTACCTCCCTTGGGTTGGCAAGCATTTGTGGCAAAGCGTCTCGTCAATCATTATCTCAGCTTAGGGTCCTGGATTCTGCATTTGACTGAGCTTGCAAGATATGGTGATGTACCTCTTTGCAATCTTGAGCGTGATGATCCGCGATTCTTGATCGACATAGCCTACGCCAGACGGCTACAGAAGAATAATGTGGTCTTATGGTGGTCTGGAGGGCCAAGGCCTGACCATGCAGGGTACGAGCTTGACGATGTTCTGGGTCCACTTGATACTGTTCAAATGCCATCAATCAACAATCCCGGAACATATCCTTCGGTTTGCATAGAGATCGATGTTCGAAATCTAGCGATCAACACCATCCTCACCTCTTCCTTAATCAACGAACTTGAGGGAAGCGACTCGATATCTTTCAATCCAGCTGCACCATCTGACGATGCACCTAGCGACGGAACAAACATCCTCTACGCTGACAATGCATTCGCCACTGCTGGTGTTACTGTTCTCCGTGAAATGGTCAAAGCTTGGTGGACTGAAGCTTGTAAGGGAAGCAATATGGCAGATATCATGGTGCAGCATCTTGTGCGATGGGTCGAGAATCCAGACTCGTTTCTATATGATCGATCATTGCATTACTATGTACAAATGATGTCTCGAAAAGCGTTTCAACAATTGATGACCGACTTCAGAAGAGTCGGTTCTCATATTGTCTTCGCAAATGCAAATCGACTTCTGCTTCAAACTACCAAAGCTGAAGTAGGCAACGCTTATGCTTACAGTCAATATATCCTGAAGTCGATCAAGACGA
Source organism: Chlorencoelia australis (assembly GCA_003988815.1). Classification (NCBI taxonomy): domain Eukaryota; kingdom Fungi; phylum Ascomycota; class Leotiomycetes; order Helotiales; family Cenangiaceae; genus Chlorencoelia; species Chlorencoelia australis. The sequence continues at coordinate 63,583 of QYAN01000117.1, forward strand.
AACCACTCTTCCATTTCTTGGATTTGGAAATCAAAGAATACTGGGATTATTTGGTGTGGTATGATGAGTTCAATTATGGGGGGAAAGCATGCCAGGAGGTTGTCGCAGCAGAAAATCAGACTCTAGACACCATCATGCACTGGCAACTCAGCAAATTTCTACCAGCACCTCTTCAACCTATCTTCAACGATTGGGTTGTCGAATTCATTGAAATCATGCACAAACTCAAACGTCCCCGCGTCCTCACGGATGGCATCGAATCCACACCCCGGCCTACACAGCTCCCTATCCGTGCTCTAGGCGACGACAATAAAGAAGACAAAATCATCCTCGGAAAAGAATTCGAAAAGCCCCTCAAGCGCCAAATCGCCGGTCTTCTCCGGCGCCAAAAAGACGAAATGCTGCATCCTGAATTAGCATCTGATTATAAATTTCCTCTTCTCCCTGGCTCTCATCTCAAATTCACAAATCCTACTCTTCAACTTGTTAAAAGTTTAATGCAGGTCTTGAGTCTAGATAAGAACGTCACGATGGAAGCACGGTTGTTGAGGAAAGAATTACTAGGTTTGTTCGAAGTACGGGAATTCAGTGATGAAGCCCGATTCGAAAATCCTTCTGAGAGTTTGAAAATGCAGCAAATCATCTGTGAAAACTGCACGATGGCGAGAGATTTTGATTTCTGTCGTGATGAAGATTTGGAAGGTGGAGGGGATGGGAGTAAAGCGTGGACATGCAATTTCTGCTCAGCGGAATTCAATAAATTGGATATGGAAGAGAGGTTGATTGGGGAAGTGCAGAAGATGATCACGGAATGGCAGACGATGGATTTGAAATGTGGGAAGTGTGGGAGAGTGAGAATTAACGATTTTATGGAGATTTGTGGATGTAGTGGAGGATGGGTTGAGGGCTTATATGGCGGGGGTTTGGGGAGGGGGGCAAAAGGAGGGGATGGGAATGGGAATGGGAATGGAAATGGAGGGAAGGAACATGTAAAGAGAAGGCTGAGAGTTTTGGGGAATGTGGCGAATAATGCAGGATTGAGGATGTTGGGGGTGGTTGTGCAGGAGGTTTTGAGGGAGCTGTAGTATTTTGGGGTTGTAGATAAGGGAAGGGAGTAAGAGGGTATTTCTTGATAATGATAGGTTGGGATAGGTTGGAATAGGATGGGAGTTTGGGGATGAGGTTATAGTAGTATAGAAGGAATCAATTGTTCGTAATTGAGTATTTAGTGAGGTAGATTAATGACATGTTGATTATGAGAAGTAGATTAGCGTGAATTAGCGAGTCCCCTAACAAGTAGACCCCTTTCACTGTCCTTTCTAGCAAAAAGGCACCTAAATAAGCTAAGAAATGGCTTTATGAGGGTCGCATCTGTAAGGGGCTTTTGCTTCTCAATTCTAATCAGTTCTTCGCCCTTTTTCGTGGAGAAGCGTCCACAAATGAAGATTGTTCTCTGCTTTAGCCGAGAGTGTAACAAAGGATATTGAAGCTTTCCCTAAGCAGAATATTTTCATCCTTCCTGCTACATGCTGCTCCTCGGCCAGCTTTTCTCCCACTCACTGCCCCTTAAAAGCAGCTGTAGCTGGCTGGCTAGGATAAGCTGGCTTGTTACCCAAGACAGCTCAATATATTGTCATCTATTTATGCAGTCACAGGCATAGATATAGGTAAGATTACTACTTCACGTGATACAGCATACTTCCTACTGTAGAGCTTACCAGGCTACGGCGTCTGTTTTCCAATTCCTTATTATCTTCTACAAAGAGATATTGTTCCTTTAGTATCTTCTACAAAGAGATGCTATTCATTGTTATCTTCTACAAAGAGATGTCATTCCTTTATTATCTTTTATTATCTTTTATTATATGTATGGCTCAATTTCACAACTGTAATTAGTTGCTTCACGAATCTATTTCATCACCTCTCCCGCCTAGTGACTTGAGCAAGCAACAAAGCGCTTAGAATCACATTTCGAAAGGATTCGTGTTTTGAAGCCTTTTTCGCATCTATTTGCGTTGATCTCGGCAACCGCCACATTAGTCAGAATGGCTTCACGAATAAAAGATATACAAAGTGGAGAGAGAACCGAAATTATCACAAAATTCACATGTGGACACTCCTCACGTGAATTCGGACCCAACCCACCGTCCACCATCGAACCTGCCATTGATGGCATCGTCCTCCGCGTCTCCACAACTTCCAAAACAGTTCAAATATCCAGCAGACCCTGTCTGGATTGCACGGTCATCCAATCCCGGAAATGCAAAGAAGATCGCTCATGCGAAATTTGGAAAGTCAAATATAATTGCTGTCATCATATCGAGACTCAGAGTCATGGATGTGTGGACCATCCTAGAGGCGCGGAGGAGAACTGTGAGAATTGGAAAGGGAGTATAGAAGGCCCAGGTAGTGAGTCTTGCAATAGGTGTTTGGAAGAGAAGGGAAATATGCAGGTTGGTATGAGGAGGGATCGTGATAATTGGGGATTTAGGCGGCTACTTAGGGATTAGTTAAGTTTCTTGCCTGCTTCTCTTTTGGGCTCGAAACTTTTTTCATATCAATAAATAGCAGACTGAACAAATAAATTGCACCCTCGCTATATGGCATGTTGGCCGGCACTAGTATGCCATTGGGGAAAGCAGAAAGATAAATGATATAAGATTAGAAATAGGGCCGACCCTATTGCGGCTGCAAATAAGAATTCTAGACACTGGCTGATATTTGCTTTTACCGAGCTTTTAAAATATAATCTTTGAAGTCTTAAGTACTCAGATAAATAACAACCCTGCTTTGTATTCCCTTTGTTTAGCGTTCTATTTTTTGAAAGCCTAATTTTGCATTGTTAAGTTTCGCAGCGTTTACATTTACAAACCCTTCTCTTCTTTGCCTATCACCATCCTCCTTTTCTTTGCCCTTCTTATTTTCTTTAGCATCCTCCAGTTCCGTGTCGTTTATTAGCAAAGCCCAAATTAACTTCTTTAACCAAGATTTCCCGTATTTCTCTATTTTTAAATCTAAATATTTTTCTCGATACTCTTCCAGTGTTCAACTTTTGTACCAGTGCTCCGAGGGTATGGTTATTTCTTTTTTGACCGCTCGTTTTTAGATCCGCTTCTAGCTTGGGATTCATGTGTTTCCTGGCCCAGCTGGGTCATATCATATCTGTTGAAATTTTCATTCCTGTTGAAGTATATTGATTTGATTTTATATAAACGATAATTTGACTAATTAAATGCAATCCTTTTCCCTTCTATTTATGATAAATTCTTCCTTTATTAATATCAATAATTACTTGCGTTTATTAAATAATGAATATTACTGCTCTTCATTAGTAATAGCTGTTGGCATAGTAGACTTCGAACTCTGGCTCTAACTTTATCAACATTGAGAAATGTGAATTTGTTAATTAATATAACTTATTTATAGTTAAGAAATCTTTTATATGTTATATATATATATAACGTTTTAATAAGACAAAAACTAATAGAGAAAAGCAGGTTAAAAAGATACAAAGTCCAGCTCACTTCGCACCATAAATGTAAATAGTAACTTTTAGATTTAAAATAAAGAGTTATATATTAAATGTAGCAACGCCGGATTTTGAATTCCGGCTTAGGGCTAACGGTGTCGACTTTTGATAAGAGAGGTGTCGTGGTAGTCTTCGTCACACCAGGCGGTCATTTGACTGGCGTTTCCAGGGATCCAGATTGTGTCATGAAAGTAGCTCCCGTAATCTTCGCCGATATCTACCTGTTGTAAAGCTAATACAGCATCTGTTGACGCTGACCTCATTTTGTGTGTGACTGGAAATGTCAATTTCAAGGTGCTACCTTGACAAGTTAAACCTAGATTTATCCTACAGTGGTTTATGGCCACATGAAAATCCACGGGCCACGAACAACTCGCATTGCTAATTGTCGATATACATGGATGATATCCCCATACCCCCAAATGCCCCCTCTTTTGATGCTGAGGGTCACGCTGGGATCTCATAGTCGAAAAGACACTGATGGAGGAAAGCAGGCTTTATAGAAGTTCTTAGTACTGGGAATCAGATCCTTTTTTATGCCACCGTCTAACGAAAACCATCTATTACTGCTAGGAAAAAATAAAACTACTGTCCAAACTCTAAAGAAGCAGACTCGAAATCATCCTCAATCCATATCGTTCTATTTCTATCCCAACCCTCTCTAACCACCTTTTCGAACCTTAGAGCCCTCTTCCTATCCAACTCAATCTTCGCATACAATCTTTCCCTCGCTATCCTCTTCAAATTCTTCATGCCTTGAGTACTTCCCCCATACTTCGAAGTCTGCACCATCCACAGCGTTCCCGTCGGCGTAAACTCGATCTCGTCATACCCTACCTCATGATATCTATTCAGTGGGATACGTTGGCCTCTCCGATTGAATGGCCTAGCAAATACGACAGGCTCGCCTTGCAAGTCCAGGGATATGTATACAACGTTTTGATCTTTCGGAGAAAGGAGAAGATCTTTGAGTTCGCCGACATAAACACCAGCACCAGGCATTGGGTCAGAAAGTCTCTCGTCCCAATCGGCATCGAAGCCAAAACTTGGTAATTCGGCTTCGAGACCCAGAGTGTTGAAAGGGAGATTGAGGATGCCTGGTGGTGGGCTCAAACCCTGTATCTGGGGATCCCATGAGGCTGTCTCAGAGTCTAGAGGATCTACAAACGCTTTTGTGAGAGGAACTTGACTGAAAGAGGTGTTGTGATGAAGCGTATTCTGCTGCATAGGTTTATCTGGAGCGTTATTTCCAAGCAGACCACAGCCGGATGCCTACATCATTTAGTCATTCTTACATCACAAAGAAAGGGGAACCGCTTACCCATTTCACAGGAGCTTGGTCCTCAGCTAAAGCCTGTTTCCCCTTTATTTCATCCACAAACAGATCTTCATATTTATAGGCAGAGATTGCCGTTAATGGATCCAGCGCCTTTTCCTTCCGAACTTTCCGCACAGATTTCTGCACATCTGGAGACTCCAAAGTAAGAGGACTGATCGGACTTTTGGACTCTTCAAACCAACTCGTTTGCGGATCCTTCTGATCAACTACCGCACACTCCCTCAACTTCCCAAACGTGTTCATATCTATTCCGTATCCTGATTCTGGCGGTTGCCATTTCTTCGACTCACTAACAATCTGTGTTGATGACATGCTAAAAGCATCATAATGGAACGATGGAAAAGACACTGTCTTGTTTTCCGATACAGACATGCTGGGAGAGTGGAAACAGCGGAGAGGAGTAGCATTTTCGAATATTTGGGACCCAGTAGGTCCATGATCCCCCAGTGACGGGCTATCTAGGGATGAGTTTTCTACTAGGTGCTTATACTTGAGAGTAGAGCTTGGCTTAATTGTTCTTACTGAGATCCGTGTACTCTCAAAATCTGGTGGTGGCGATGAAATACGAGAGGGTGGAATAGGCTTTTCAGGTGATTTTCTTCGAGGTGATCTGCGAGGATTGGAGGAGGTTGATGATTCAATGACCATCTTGGGATATGGATAGGGTATCATGTCTGTTTTCGTGATGGGAATGAACAGCGGGGAAGTGAGCAGTAATGACTTTTAGGTGATTATGTCTCTGGAATGTACTAGGTCGAACAGTACATTCCAGTTTATCCCTCGGGTCAGTAACACCACGTAATTCGCAAGATATGTTTCTGTCATATGTCTCCTGTAAACGACTAACAACACAACTAGCAGCGCCTGCATCCTTAGTTGAATAGCTAAACTCGACAATGAAGCTCTAAATTTAACAATTATGAAGTTACCATGCTTCTCACTCTTGGAAATTCCAAGTGCAACTCTTAAAATCTTGTGCATTCACCGCCATGCCAGTGCTCCCAGCATATTATATGCAGCCTTGGGTGCACTTGAAAAAAATGATGAAGTTTGAAGCGTGGCATGTGCACAGTGCATTTTGCCAGGCCCATTCCACGGAGAAACTGTAATAGCCTCTACAAAGTACTTCTAACTAATGTGCCGAAGTTGATTAATGCGGTTTTAGGCAATAAATAAATCAAATTAAGTGAAAATGTGTATTATTTAAAATTAATTAACTATGATTTTAATTGAAAGAGCAAATGAGTTTTTCAAGAAATGACTTAGATAATTACAACTAGATAAATAAAGCGGTGATGAAGAAGCAGATTTTGGCAGAGATATATATTAAAGTTCTAGCAGTAAATTAACGATAAGACTAATCGTGGAGGAGGAGGAATTGCTAAGAAGCAGATGATCTAAATAAGAGCAAGCGGCAATTATAGCATACAGCATACAAGCAACATCTAAAGCGCTGTAAAGCGAGTTGAAATTTGAATGCATGTGTAATAGTCTTGCTCTTTAGCTCCTCAACTAAAGGAGAAGCAGCATGAAGTAAACAGGAAGCCGTTAAGTATTAATTCTATTTAATCTCACAAGGCGCGCCATAGAGCCGGTTCGTTACAAAAGCCGGAGTTGCTATACTGGGGAGCTTGGGCAAAATATTTTTGCAAAGACTATTACTGAAATCTAACATGCTCGAAGATTTAACGACGATCAGAATTATGACTTTAGAATTTCGACAAGAATGGTCTAAGCGGCTACGTTGGCAAGAGGGATGCTTATCCAGCTTACGAGGCTTTCTTTCAACGATACCTCTTTTCTCTTGGTCAAGCTCTAAAAGGGTCGAAGGAACCTGAAAGCTTTTAAAGTAAGTCAACATACTTTGCGAATTCTGCTCCGATATCGACCTCGATAAAGTCAACTCGACGGATGGCTACTAGCATAATGCTATCTTGGAGGCATTAAACGTATTAGCCAAAAGTTGCTGCAAATTTTGTGAGGTGGTTCACTGTCTCTAGAATTAAATTCAATATCATTTAGGGGAGCGGATCCTCTGAAAACCGACGTTCGGCCTTAAGAATACTCCTCTCTCCTGTATATCCAGTTAAGGACACACATTTCCAGTTGTCATCTTCAAGGTAGCCAATGCTCCAGTTACAGAAGAACCCCAGTCTTACTATCGCAGCCAAAGCAGCACAAGATTGCCACAATGGAATCTTCTCAAGCTCTAATCGTCGCTGGCCTGATCCGGCAGAGTCCACCTATCTACCGTGTCACAGCTCTATGCTGGGAATATATATCTTCAAGATATGTCTAAAGCTCCACCGGTTGTCAATCTCTCAGCTTTCGAGCTTGGGCCTTTCAGGTAGAACTTTTGCCAACTGAAGTAATAAGCTGGCACCCCAGAGGGGCTCAAATGGCAATGCCGGTCGCCCCGCTACGAAGAGGGCTTTCCACGGCTCAACATGAAATATGCTCACCATGCAACTCCAACCAGTATGGTTAATACAAGATTCAAACATGGATTCCGGACTAGCAAACCAATAGATGACCATACACATGCGAAATAGGCTATTGGCATATGGAATTTAACTTTGGCAGACTTTATATCTCGAGCCATTACGAACCATGTACATAGGCTTCCAACATTTTCTGGTGTTGCAAAACAAAATGCAGTGGCTATCGATATTTGGCGGGCTTGTGGAAAGAGGATATGACTGGAGGTAATCTAAGTTGGAGCTGGACTTCCATGGAATTACAAGACAATCCCACAACGGAATTGAAGTATTCCTTCTTCTCCCCAAGAGCGAAATACTAGTCTAGAAAAACAATTGATAGAGATAGTAGGCATTGACGTGCGTCTTGAAGGAGATGACCCATTTGGTTAAGTAAAAAGCGCTCGCCTTCACATCCGACGGTTGACCCAGACATTAGGCCAGCCAAGCATTATCCGTATAATGGGATTTTCCTGGGAGTTGAAAAAGGACTAGACAGCCACATGGGTTATAGACAATATATCCGATGTGGAGAACAGGGAACTGAATCTTAGAAGCTTGGTATTCCTTCAAATTGCGAGGACTTCTAGAACACCAGTGGTATACAGACGTGATTTACGGCTGCTCCTGAAGCCAACGGATATAATAATAGCGCAAACTCCAATGTTCCAGTACGAAATGTTTGAAGAGAAGCTATTCCAATTTGTACTTTGACTATAGGTGTCTAGATGGTACCGCTAGCTAGAGGTTGGCTCAGAGGAGATTTAGCTACTCAACTTGAGTACCGTATTGTGATTTGATGACATGGTCGTGTAATTCTAGAATATAGAAACCGAGTGTTTTTTTTATTGGTGATGAAGAGACGGAGCCAACAAGTCAAATCTGTGCTTACATAACAATATCAGGTGATCGTATAGTAAAAGTTTATGCCAATTCCACAATATGCAGCTGTCCGTTCTGAGAACAACCATCGAACATTTCAGCATCCTCACAAACCCAACCCCCGTCAGCCATCCTGGATTCGGAAATTTTCGACTGCACCTCCTGAAAGTACGAGATACTTGTGCCTTCAGAGCACACGAATACCCTGGTTGTGAACGCCAAGGCCGAGGAATCGTTGGAGGATACATACTCATCTGTGTGCTCTCCTATATGCAACCTCTCTTTCTAAATAGCCTTCTAATGGATTGTTTGTACTAGTATTGTGACTGAGCCTGTGTCACCGTGAGAAATAGCCACGATGCCTGCCATGCTCGATGATCCCGACTCTCCAACCATTTACCGCGCATCCGGTACATCTCCCTTCCCCGATCCTCACGATCCTCAACCTCCTCTCCCGCATGATGTATACCCTCGCCAAGTCACTCTGCGGGACAGGGTCACGGTCGCGACAATTATACCTTTCTCATCTCAACACCAAGTTCCCTCCTCTCTTCTCGCATACCTCAGCGATCAACTCAACAAAGAAATCGAGATGGGGGATACGTATCCGATGCTTGAAACTATGCCTGTTGATAAATTCTCCTCGTACTGGTTCCAGAATTTCGGTGCTGTTATGTTGCTCGGCCACATCGAGTCTACAGATGAACTTATTGAAACTAAACACTGGGAGAGAGAATGTCTAGGTAGTTTCTACATCAAGCCAAACTACCCCGGACGCAGCAGTCATGTCTGCAATGCCGGATTTCTTGTCACAGACGCATCACGAAACCGAGGTGTGGGACGTCTAATGGGAGAAACCTATTTGGACTGGGCACCTCGCCTCGGATACACCTATTCAGTCTTCAACCTCGTGTATGAAACTAACGTAGCCTCGTGCAAGATCTGGGATGCGCTAGGCTTCAAGCGCATCGGGCGGGTGAAAGGAGCAGGAAACCTGAAAAGCTATCCAGGGGAATTCATAGACGCAATAATCTACGGGCGAGACTTAGGGCCCGAGGGAGCCGATTTCGTGAGTGAAGAACGCTTCGATAAAATCAAATTCTACCTAAAATGGGCCAAATACCCAGCAGGGGCTGATCGCGCTGAGAAAAGTAGACTTCGGAGCGCCGCGACCCACTACAAGCTGCTTGACAACGACAAGCTCATGCTTAAAGACAAAGAAGTCATTTCTGATCCGCAGAAACAATATGAGATTGCAAGACAAGCGCACGTTTTGCATCATGGTGGCATCAATAAGACTACGGCGAAAATTGCTGAGAAACATCATTGGATTCGAATCAAGGAAACTGTCAGTCTTGTAATTAGGAATTGTGCCGAATGCAAGGAAATGGGCAAGGATACGGCTGTTTTGGTAAGGAAAGATAATGGTAGTGGTGATGGTGTAGTGATTTCTTCGTCGATGATGAGATGCTCTGCAGATCGAAACTCGAATCATAGGTCTGCAGCCGGTCGCATTTTAAGTCTACCATCTGCTTCTTCGCTTCCTCCTGATGATGATATTTCTTCTCCAGCTTACGAACATACCCATCCAAGTCATCGACATGACCAGCATCATCATCATCATCATCAAAGTACATCTGTCTCACCCCAAGTCCTACACAAATCCCTTCCTCATTCCTCCTCTTCCTCCTCCCTCTCCTCGTCCCATTCATCGCTCTCCAATCCCCGCAATAAAAAACATCGTCTCAACCATTCTCATTCCCTGCAACGACGACCTTCACCCCCTCCTTCACAGCGCCCCGATCCCATAGATCAATATCTCCCTTTAGACCCGCAAATCATGGAGGATGTTAGACAGCATTTAGGGTCTTATAATTCTGCGGATTCACATCCTCATAACCATAATCGGGCGACAGATCCGCATTTTCCTTCGCATGGGAATGGGAATGAACATGTAGAACCAAATCCCACGTTTACGCATCATGATGATACCTTTCAGTCTATGCTTGTAGAGGAAGAACCAGAACAGGAGAATGAAGATGAGCCTCTCCATGAGAATCTACAAGAAGACCATGAAGAATCACCTGATACTCATTCCTCGCATCACTCCCATTCCCACCACGACGAAGAAGCGGGAGGTATCGATACCTCCACAGACCTCGATATGCTCCTCGACCACGACCACGATCACGATCCCGATCCCGAACCTAACATATCACACCCTGAACCCGAGATAGTTTCAATTTCCTATCAACAGCAACTAGAACAGCATCGTAATAGTAGTGTAGACAAGGAAAAACAAGAAGAGATAGAAGAGACAGAACTAATATCTACCTTACAATTACGAATGCAAGCTGAAGCCGCAGCTCGAGCGGCGGAAGAAGTCCTGAGAGGTAGGGAGTCTGTGGGTTCTGGTGCTGGGGCTTGATGAGTTGTCGAGCTGTGTTGAGTTCAAATAGTGTGGACTTTGGGATGTGTTGGTGAGTTAGGAGAATGGTTGGTAGTTAAGGAGTGAGGAGGGGATGTTGGGGATTAGGTTTATGATGGGAAAGGAAAAGGAAAGGGATGGGACAGTTGTACATTCTATGATCGAAGGTGAGAGTTTGGAGTTCAGAGTTCAGAGTTCACATAGATCTTTCAATTCGATAGACTGCTGGTCTTATTCTCCCTGGTAAAGGGAACATCTGGAAAGTATATGTAGGGCTGGGGTGGGGATGGAAAGATAGGAGGATTATTTTGATGCTGTAATTTCAAACTAGAACAAGTAATATGTATTGTATTGTATTGTATTGTATCGTACCGTACCGTATTGCATACTGTAATCTACTCTACAGGATAAAAAGCTGTTAAATTTTTACATCCTCGGGACTCCGTCTCGTAGCTCTATTGACCTAAAAATTTTACCCCAGGGAAGGAGAAAGCGAAGGTTAAATGTATGATCAGGTATATAATACCAAGCTCATGCGCTAAAACTAGGACTCGTAGAACAGGCAAGGAAGTGCGGTATAAGATACAGGGAAGCAGTATTCTAAACTCATTTTCAAGTGGTTTTATCATACAATATCAGCTTTTTCTTTTCTTTTCTATTTCCACTAGACAGGGACACATATACCCATCTCAAAAATTTTCCTTCCTTTCTAATTTCATCAACCCCTCCAAGACTTCCGATCTACAGCTAACATACTTACTTACCCTACCTTCTAGGCATACCCCTCCCCCGTCCCCTCAATGCTCTCTGCGCCGCTCCAGGCGGAAGACCCCTCTGCGGTGCTTGAGGCTGCTGACTCTCCTCATTCTTAATCGTCTCATCCACACTTAAAATCAAACAACTAGCCTCCGTCGCCGCCTGAATAGCATTGATCTTGACCAAAGCCGGTTCCCACACAAAGGCCTCGAGATTATCCCTAATCCCCTCACCTACAAAGTCGACTCCTGCCCAGATATTTCCCTTTCTATGCTCTACACGGAGTTTGTTGAGGATATCAGTAGCATCGAATCCAGCATTGTCGCACAGTTGACGAGGGATAACTTCAAGTGCTTTGGCAAATGATTTGATGATAGCTTGTTGTTTGTGCGGCACGTTTTTATCTGCATAGCGATGCAAGTAAGCTGAGACTTCCATTTCACATGCTCCTCCTCCAGCAACAATAGTGTTGTTTTTGATGGCACGTTTGACGATCATGATGGCATCGTGAAGGGAACGTTCTACTTCAGCAATGAATTGCTCAGCGCCACCACGCAGAACTAATGTGCATGTTTTTGCGGCCGGGCAGTCTTCGAAGAAATTGAATCGCTCGCCGCCGATTTGGCGCTCCTCAAATGATCCGCAGGTTCCGAGATGTTCTGGGTGGATGTCCGAACAGGTCGATTGGATAGATCCACCTGTGGCTTGGATCACACGCTCGAGATCATCGGATGCAACTCGTCCAGCACAGAAGATGTCTCTATCTGCAAAATATTGGGTTGCGAGATCGCCGATGGGCAGTTTCGAGAGAACTACTTTAGCGCCAGTTTTGTAGAGGGCTTCCATTTTGTTGTAGATTATTTGCCATTCGGCGTCTACAATAGCTTGATATTCGGAGACTTGCTCAACGCGCACCTCCGCGTTGTCTTTCTCGGACTTGAGCTCCAGCTCGACGTTCAAGCAGACGATTTTCGGGTTCTTGAAGGATTTGGGTTGTTGTTCGAAACCGGCATAGGAGAAAGTTTTCTTGAAGGCGACGCCGTTTACGAAGAGGGAGTCGGTGAGGGATCCGCCATTGATTTTCTTGATTCCGATGAGCTTTTCGTTAAGATCGTCTTGATCGAGGGATAGAACGGCATCGACAACCACTGTATCTTGTTAGTACTGACCTTAAGGAGCTTCCCAATGAAACATACTCTTTGTGAAAAACCCAGTATTTCTCTTGATTAACTTGCTGCTCATAGCGGTGCCTGCTAACTTGCTTAAGGTCTCTCGCTTGTTCCCCTCACTTTTATTAACAGCAATCTCTTGGATCTTGTTGACAGCCATAGCAGAAGCTCTTCTCAGGCCCTTGATGATAGTCTGTGAACTAACACCTTGTTCAACATGGTCCTTGACTTCCTTGAGGATTTCTCCTGCAAGCACAACAACTGATGTAGTTCCATCTCCAACTTCAGCATCTTGTGATCTCGCGATATCCGTCAAAATTCGTGCAGCGGGGTGTACAATATCGAGCAGCTGTTAGAGTCAGCAAAAGATCCGCAGACACAGGGCTTCGACAGATCATACCTTCATTACAGTCGCTCCGTCATTTGTGATTGTTTGCCTGCCATTTTCATCCACCAATAACAAATCTCCTCCGTAAGGACCCAAAGTACTTCTAATGGTTGCTTGAACAGCTAAACAAGCGTTGATATTGCTAATAATTTGACCCTTTCCCTGCGATGAATCCGTGCCTACGAAGCAAAGAATGTTTAGTCAGTCTCCTCATCAGCAGAATTATTTAAGCTCCTCACCTTCTTTCAGCACAATAATGGTGGGAGTCTGGCCACCGAACGACATTTTTGCGAAAGGTCTTAACTGGTTTCGAGGGTATCAAAGGTTCGCAGATATCATAAATAGGAAGAAATGAAGGTTGAAGAGAGGGTGGGTATTATTGCTAAGGTACCTTGAAATTCAACTTTTTCCCATCGCGTTCGCGTTCGCATCAAAGTTTTAACGGTTCTCCGTATCACACTAAGGTTAAGTCCTCAATCACATGATCTTAGACGACGATTTCGGTACAAAGCGCAACGCAACAACCTTAAGGAAAAGGGAACTCCTATATTACTGTTCGAGATGAGTCATTGGTTGTCCTTTTTATTAGCAGAATAGCAGAAGAAGTTCGTCTAAGACATTTCAAGTGCAAACAAGTCTATGCTAAGATTCCTCCTGCTTTCGAAACTTTCGTATTTTCTGGGAAGCTTGGAATTAGAAGGATCTATTTTTCTCAGGGACTCCGCGTTAGTCTCAAGCTATCATGCTCTAACTACTATGATGCTTAGTTAGTTGCCGCTATGTTTATCTTTCGAGTGCCCATCGGGAATTTATTCTTTCCTCAATATCAAAGCAAGCGACGTCTCCAAGAACAACTACATTATATAAATGCCATCCTATCATCTCTCACAAAATCGCTCACAAATAATATCTATCCTTACTCTAGTTGTTTAAGAGCTTTCATCACGATTGAACTTAGCAAGTACATTTCTGCCTATCACCTTAGAGAATGCGGAGACCGCGATTAGCTCTAGCACAACGGTGCGAATACCCCAATATTGCTTTCAGACTTATACAAACTCGTACCTGACAAGACAAGTGCTCAAAGCCTACAGACGCTAGCAGCGCCAGTTCTTCCAGATAGATATATGGCAAGGAGTGCGAGTGCTATTCCCATGCTTCTCTATCAGGGCTTTAAGAAATGAGCTTCAAAGTCTTTTCGTGGAGCTAGCATGAAAATAAAATCCAGATTATTCGAACATGGTTTGTCATCCTCCTAAACGAGTTGTTCTTCTCCAAGTTACCTAAGTTTCGAGAGGCATAATTTTCCTTCTATCTATTCTAATAACACTCTTCCGGGGGCGATCGGTGCTTTGCAGCCCTTGAAATTTTTAGGCAGGGCAGTAACTGAGTCACAACTTAATAGTTACTCAAGTTATTCGGTCGAATTTTCAACCCACATCTCCGTGATTAGTCTGCCTATCTAGGAGTTCTTGAATGTTAGCAGTGCTATCACTATTGAAGAGAGCATGGCAGCAATCCATCGATACCATGTTGATCTTATCTATAAATCCTACTCTGGTTTCAAACTACTTCCCTATTTCTTCTTCTTTCTACAACATAATGTCGAGCAAGAATCTTGTTGAAAATCTAAATATATGAAGAATATTAATTTGAATTTATAATGTTTATATAAAAAACGATTTGAATAATTTAAAAAATAAGATTTCTTTATTAATATTAATAATTACTATTTGCGTCTATCAAACAAGGAATATTACTTCACTCTTCATTAACAATAGCTGTTTGTGCTGGGATGATTCTCAGCTTCGCTCTACTGAACGCATTGGGAGTGAGTCACGGTGGCTCGCACATATATCAACGCCAACCTCCGTAGAACTTAGAATAGAACAACTATTATCGAACCAGACTTGTTTATTTCCTTTTACCTTGCATATGTAAACACCGGTGATACCTACAGTTTGTATATTGTTTTATTTAAATAAAGGATGATGCTGGGACCTAGAGAAAAGGGCATATAGTCACGTGTATTAATGAGCTATTAGCTTGTAGCGATCCTTCCGATCTTCTCCATCATGGAATAGCCTATTCCAGTGCACTGAGGTGAAACCAACAAATGAGATATTTTCTCTTTAGTTGTAAAATAAAGAATTACATAACAAGTCTACTACCATCTCAACTCAAAATACTGGGTTATTTTTTTTCTCTCTTTCAGCTGTAAAATAAAGAGTTATATAACAGGACCACCTCAAATAACTTAAATACTATTTCAACATCCTTTAGAGTGAACGAACTTCAACCACGATCCACAGCTACACTTCAACAACGATCCGCACCCACACATCCTACCAGCCATCCATAACCCACAATGCCAGCTAACAGCAACAACGTTGTTAGCGGAGGAGCGATATGGACATGCTCCTATAGTGAAAACTCTAGAATCTTCAGTAGTCTACAAGACTACAAGAATCATATAATCAAGGCCCACACCGGACTCCCCCGGGAAATCCTCCATGCCATCAACCTTGATGATATCAACCAAGTCGAATACATCCCCCCCGACTCTCCCGAACGTTGCATTTGTGGCTGCTACCGATACTTTAACTATAAAATCGATTTGCTCACTCATCTATATTGGTGGGCCCTAAACCATGATACTCAGGATAATGTGAGATCACAGCTACAAGCCGACGGTCGGGATTGGCGTCCGCTGCCCTTGCCGCCCCGGTCGCATATTATTTGTCCTTATTGCCGATTTAGTTTTGTGGCTACAGAGCCCTATTTGGATCATACATGCGCGAGCCGACCTTAATTTTGTTTTCTAGATATTGGAATTCGGGTTAGTAGGGGGGTTGGACAGAGAGTTGGACAAGGAAGGATTAGATATATTTTTTGATTAGCTGGCTTATCAAAAAAGTAGAATATAAAAGATGTGTATGGCAATGACATATGGCAATGGCGTATGACAAAGGCAATTTCTTTCTTTTCGATGTTAACTCTCCAATGAGATTATTCTTAGGCGTAGCATGGAGCTGTCCTTGTTACTAGAGGGAGGTATACTTGACTAAAACATTAATAATAACCATTAGATATCAAATGCTCCAGAATGATCTTTGAATAATTAAAATACTTAGCTTTGAATGTTCTAATATAATCTCTATGCATTGTGAAACATAGGATTTGGAAAGGTATTTCTTGCTAGTGTATCAATAATATATATATATGATCCTAAATATATTCGTCCTTTGTATGTACATGGTACACCAGTAATGTACATAAAAGTACCTTCGAATACAGCTTAATTTACTTCCAGCCTCGATCTACGCACTTCAATGCATGTTTTCAACAACTAATTAGATAAGTTCATCCTGTGGATTTGCTATCAAGTAGGGAAGTATGGGTTTACTTAAAGTACGGGGTTTTATGAATTGGATGAGTCATCACTCATTCGTAATCAATTTCAATGTCAGATCAATGTTTCTGCCTTTCTGCTTTTTCAACTTGGCCTTTTCGAACTTTTTGCTCTGCGTAGAGTGCAAAGACAATCTAGCTAGAGTATTCCCTAACTCTCCTTCCTCCCATGTTACAGCCATTGAGCGAGTATTCCAAATGAGACACAACTTAGAACTTGCTTTCTTCAATTCTTTTACAACCGCATCTTCTCGTAAATACCTTTGCTTGCTTCACTATAGCTCTGATATCAAAATCTGGCTGTTAAAGCCGGTTAAAACTGTCGTCTCTTATCCTCTGTCTATCTCCATCTCTCTCTAGGGCTTCTAGCCAGACTTCTGGTCCCTAAAAGCAAACCTTGGCACTTTTAAAATCATTAGACACAAGTTTTTATTACTCAATCTTTGTTCAGCCCTTTAGCGACTGATACTTAAGGGGTTATCACTTGGTTCACTTCACAATGATGACTTGCTGGCATGTTATTTTCAATCTGAGGGTCCGAGAGAGAATATTATTCGCAGAAAGACAGTTAAGCATTACCGGAGCTAAGTCTCATCATTAGGGAAATGGTACTAAAAGTATTTTATTTTTAGATCATGCATTGCACTACATAGATATTGATGCATTGCTCATCATAGATTTCAAAGAATTGAAATTATTCACACATTATCTTCTGACATTTAAAGCCATTCTGAATGCATATGTAGACATACATTATACAATATTTCTATACTACCTCCAACCCCCAACACGATCCAGTCAACCCTTCACCATCCATTACCTGCACCTAGCCTCTAGTGCGATTCCACATTTGCTCACTCTACAAGCTAATAACTTCAAGTCCCTTTGAGGTCAAGAAAGTGTTTGTGGTAGAAATCAAGTTTGCAGCAGCCAATTTGACCTCTCCAAGAGCCGATGCGTCAGAAGATTGAAGAGTTCCGACGAAGCTCAAGATAGGGGTGAGGAGAGGGCATAGAAGAGCATAGACAGCTCCAAGTTCGGCTTCGATGAGGACAAGGACACCTTAAGATCCCATTTAGCTTCGTTCTTATCCTTTGGCATTCAAGATAAAGAGGGGTAAGTGGGTAAATAATACCTTCAACAAGGTGCACAATTAAGTACTCAAGGACATCGACGATCTGGTAAATAATCGTAGTCAAATCCTCAACAATGTTCCCAACCACAGCAACCACATCTCCAACAAGCGAGAGAACAGATGGCAGAGTGACAGCGAGGATATCGGATACGGCGACGACGATAGAACCGACGATCTTTTCGAGATCGACGACGATTTCGGAGGCGAGGGAGACGGGGGCAATTGTCAAGGCGGTGCTGTTTACGAGGGTTGCTATAAAAAGGACTGGTTAGTCATAATTGGGCATGGTAGGCGGGGAAAAGGAATAGGGAGATATACAGATAGAAGTAACATCGTCAATAACAGTGACCTTGAGAGTGGAAACGGTAGTGTATGTGTTGGTGACAGCAGTAGTATCTCTCTCAACTACTGCAAGAGCATCGACGATTGGGGAGGGTGCTGCGAAGACAGAGGTGGCGCTGAGGCCGAGAAGGGCGACGATGGATGTGAATTGCATTTTAGCGTTTTGGGTTGATTTGAACTAGATTCGGAGGATTGAGAGATTGTGAAATTATGTAAGTGGTAAAAATGAATGTAAAGACTGTGCTTGTTTGGTAGCTGTGAGTAAAGAGTGAATGGGAGTGGGTTGAAGCTTGTGAGGAGAAGTTGGAGAGGTAGACAAGTGTATTTATATTAGAGTTTGTTTATGAGATATGGTAGATACTTTCCGAGCCTCCTTTCCCAACCAGCTTTCAGGAGAGAGTGGATACAGCATCATCACAGTAAAAGAGATATTTTGCAGCTCGATATCTTGTTCTTTCTTACTAGCCTTGTTTGAACAGGATCTTCACAATGCTAGACAGATTCCATTAACCATAATCTCGGGGCTCAAAGTTCTTCTTGTCGAGATCACGACCTGAGGTAGGCGAAGAAGATCTACTTCTCAATTTGCACTAGGCTTTTCAGAATTCATCTAATGTTGTGGGGAAAGGTAGCGAATTGGGGTGAAATGACGATGATCTTGGAGGATCTGCCAAGAGTGGGGATCCACCAGGAGTGGGATCTGCAGCTTACATGCTATCACAATGTGCACGATCTTGGGTATGAAAATGCTACGAACGTCTTCACCGTTGAACTGTTGAATCTTTCTTGTAGAGACAAAACAATCTATCTTAGTATTATAGAACTAAAAGACTGCAATACGCACGCTTTCTGTATCTATGGATTCCCCACCACTACTGGAATCCTTCCAAGAAGTCGAGATCAAGGGACTTTCTAGGGAGCATTAGCTCTGAAAGGGAATAATTTGTATCTGCATGACATCAAACTTGAAACACAAAGGCCTGAAAAAGGGGGAATTTAGCTCCACCCCCTGCTTTGCCGAAACGGACCATCACTGCTCTTTACAGTTACAGTACTCTTTCCTCTACTTAAATTGTTGAGCCACCAAGTTGCAGCTTTGGAGGCATCCCTCAAAATACCTAAGCTTCACAGTACTCTTGTTGATCACTCATTTCGGTTGAAGGTAGGAGACTCATGAGTAAAACCATTCTGGGTTATTGCTGTCATTACATTCCTCTACGTGAAACTTGTTGCAGTTCTCATTACTAGCGATTCGGACAAACAGAGGTGGTCAAGGGTTTGATAGTCATGATGTCATGTGACGCATAGTATACAAAATGGCTATCTTGCTGTAAGTCAGAGACATGACGTTTTCCCAGCAGCTGGTAAAATCGTGGAGGCAAGTGCATATATTTTAGTGGGTTTGGAGAAAAGCTTGACGGCTCGTAGGCCAGATATAAGTGCAACATCTTGAATCTTCTCTTCCTCGTGTACCTGTTGCAAGAGTTTTAAGAATGTCTTGGCTAGTGGAAGGGGCCGATATGGCAAGGTCTTCTTCGGCAGAAGAAATTCCGAAATGCTGCTAGGCCGGCCTCATGTCTTAATCCTATCTTCTAGCAAAGTTCTCAAAAACTATCTGCAAGGCTTCACCCAAGTTCGAGAGCTTTCTCGATAGACTTCTATTCATCGTTATATCTCAAATAATCTTACAATTATAAGTAGCTCTAAAATTTGTCTATACCATAAATAAAGTATAAAACTATTTACCTATAATAAACGTAAAAATTAAATTCACGCCTGGCATGACTATGGGTGTCTGCCTACACGTGACTAGCGTACGTTTTTAGGGATCCTATTTCCTTCCTTAGTCTGGAATCCTCAAATACTCATCTACGGCACTCTCTTACCCTATCACAACGTCTAGTAATAAAATAAAAAGTATATCCAAAAGTACAGATTTGAAAGAAAGTGCGAGAACACGTTCATTCCAGAAAGAGCTACCGCCACGCTTTTGCTATATTGAGAAAAGAATCTGCCTTGAGAGATTGGACGATGTGTTTTTGGGGGGTCTTGTTTGGTCTCCGAATAGCAAGTAAATTATAATTGGTCACTAGAAGGGGAGAGTGTAAACGTGACTGAGCCAACTTGGGCAAAGGTGCGGCAAGGGGGTGAGTAAGATTCGGCATCATTTCCACTTCGGCCACATATATCTTGAAAAATTGAGGTTATCTGATATATCTTTTCTGCTGCTCTACGTGCTCTAATTGGTTAGAAAGTTGGGTGGGTGAATGTGGCGAATATTGGGTCCACGCTATTTATTCAGGGGGGATAGCAATCTTTCGTAAGCTTAGACAAAATAAATTACGTAGTCAGCCAGGCACTCCAGCAAAAGTCAAAATTGAAAACGTCGAGTGGAGTATCCTGCAAGAGCTGTACGAATAGATTGGATTTTTTTACTCTTCTATAGCGTTGTCGCGAGAGGGTCAAAAGGGGGCGTTAGCGTTTCCCATACTTAAGCGAGCATTAGATGCGACTACTACCACGGTCGACAACATATTGCAGCTTGCTGACGCCATATGGATTCTTACAATATTTCGAACAAAGCAAATTCTAAGATGTAGAACTCATGATTCAGCTGAGATATCTTCTTGCAGGAGAGAGAAAACGCCCTTTGTCCTGAGGGAAGCTGAGGGGCTCTGCTGCAGCAGTGGAGGGGATTTTGGGCATGTAAAAGCTTGCATTTGATTGCACCGGATAAATAAAGGCTTATTTTCTTCCCTAACATGACATCGACAACACACTTTTATCACTTTTACCTTGAACCGATAAAGGTTTGTTGGCTCCAGAGAGGCTACCCCGCAGTTGTGTGGTTGCACAGCTTTTGTGTGTATCTGACCTAAGATTTCCAGAGTTTTATCCGCCAATATTGAGTTTCATCTTCATGTAATGGAAGAATCAAATTTCATATCGTAATGCTTAGGTGTCATCATCGTGGCAAGTGTCCAACCTTGAAAGCCATACGCGTGTCTGCAGGACTGATGACTTCACTCTATTCTTACTATTCATGCAATGATAACAATAAGCTATTTTATGTTACCTTTGTTATCTGCATATGCAATAATCCGAGGAGATAGTGTTATCAAATGTGATGAGTCTGCTCAAGCTAGTGGCTCCTCGTTATTAAATACCGGGCATTCCTATTCTTTGCTTGATCAACAAACCCTTCGAGGCTATCAAGCTCTCTTGTAACTGCCTTCTTCTTCCCAACTATCAAGACGTGAATATTCAGCCAGATGGCATCCTCAGTCACGTCTTTGCAGGCCCTGAGGTCTGGACTGGAGGCGGACCTCTATACATCAATTTCTGCAGCTGCGGTTTTGGGCATTCTTTGTCATCAATTTATTCTTCGGCCTATCGAGATTGACAATTATCTATATAATTTCCTGGCCGTGTTCCTTGCGGGAACAATTTCCGTCGGCATTACTTATGTGTCGCTCACGAGTCTCAGTACCCTTCAGGCTCTAGCTAGAACAACTTTAGTTGTCACCGCGTTTTATACCGGTACATTCTCTAGCATTGCAATCTACCGCCTATTTTTCCATCGACTCCACGCTTTTCCTGGTCCCTGGGGAGCTAAACTTACTCGCTTTTACGCTCTCAGAAAAGCCTCTAAAAACATACAGTCAATAACACCGTTTCTTTATTTTGCTCTTCCTAATTTAGACTATCTATCTTAAACTCGGAATCAGCTCACTTGATATTCTTCAAATAGAGACATGCTGATACTTTATTCTAGGTACTACAAAGAGGTCAAAAAGATGCATGACAATTACGGGGATTTTGTCCGGACAGGTTGGATTGCATTTCGATGTCTTGGAACATATCTAATAATTGGCAGGACCTAGAGAACTTAGCATTGTCCGGAAATCTGCCATCTCATTAATATATGGCCCTCATTCCGAGTGTCGTAAATCGACTTGGTACATGCAAGTCTCCAGCGACCACCGACAGACCTCTGTTCATATGTCGAGGGACGTCGATGACCACAGACGTCGACGAAAAGCTTGGGATCGAGGTGTTGCGATCAAAGGTAATTCCATAAAACCTAAATGTTCTTCTCTAGCTAAACTCCATTAGCACTCAACACTTACGAACCTCGTCTCAAAGCGACGGTCGACCTATTCATCAGACAACTACATTCGCATGCCTCCTCTTCCAAACCATTTAACGTCACTACCTGGTCCATATTACTTTCATTCGATGTGATGGGTCAACTTGCCCTCAGTAAGGATTTCGGGTGCCTGGAAAGTGGAGTGGAACATCCTGCAATCAAGGGGGTACATTCTCATATGGAAGCAATCGGTGTGCTCGGTACTGTCCCATGGCTGCTCAATATCCTTGGGCACATCCCTGGTGCTGCCTCTGGATATACAGAACTCTTCTCATGGGCCGGGTCACAAGTCAATGCCAAACGCAAGGTGTGTCCTTCTTGTGAACTAATAAAAAGACTAGAATATTAATCACTAAGTCGAATATCAGGAATGGGATAGAGAGAAGACCCCTCATGATATCGTTTCTTGGCTTCTCAAAGCCTTCATCGAGAAAGATATATCTGCCTCGCCAACGGAAACCTCATTGCAAGATGATGCCCGTGTAATCATTATCGCTGGCAGGTTAGTTTCCATAGAATTCTGACTAGGAAGTACCTCGAGCTTCAATGAATTTTAGCTAATACTTTTGCAGTGATACGACAGCAACGACCTTGGCGCATATCATTTACTTTCTGTGCCGCCACCCCTCCGTCCTTAAAAAGCTTCAAGGGTACCTTGATGCTGCAATGCCAAATGGTCCACGAGACTATTCCTACGAGAAAGTGAAAGCCATTACTTATGTCGATGATATAATCAACGAAGCGTTGCGCCTTAAGCCAGTTGTTCTACTTAGTGGCTACCGTGTGACGCCACCACAAGGCCTCCAAGTAGATGAAGTCTATATCCCTGGGGACACAAATGTATTTGTGCCGACGCAAATAATTCAAACCGATCCAAGATACTACAAAGATCCGCTTGAATTTATTCCAGAGAGGTGGGGCGAACGTAAGGTAGAGATGGAGATGAACGGTGCTCCGTTTTACCCCTTTTCTATTGGTATGTTGAAGAATTCTGAAGCTGGTTGACTATACCGGTCACTAATAACAATATTTGCTTAGGTCCTTATTCTTGTCCCGGAAAGAACCTGGCAATAATGAGCTTACGCACTTCCCTCAGCCGAACGGCGCAAGAGTTCAATATAGCATTTGCACCCGGCGAAACAGGAGATAATTTCGATAAAGAAGCTTCAGATGTCTTTTCAACCAGACTTCGACCGCTAATGGTACAAGTCACGCCTAGAGACTAGGGTTCTGATTGGTTGAAATGGCTTCCTTTCCTTCAGCAGAGTTTTCATTGTCTAGCGCCCTAAGAAACATAAGCTAGACGTTCACGATCTTCCAATTATTTTCACTTAATCTACAGTCACTTCTGCTACATTTTAGTCTGCTGCTCTGAGTGAGCTGACAATATTTTGTATTTATGCCTCTCCTAGGTTGAATGGAACCCTTGAATAATAATTTGCCTGTCCAAATACAGTATAGTATTAAGGTATAAAAGGGAAAACTCATTTACATATAGCACGCAGACAATAAAGGAGCAACACGGCGAATTCAGATTAAAGAAAATACACACAAAACCACCTTTATAACCCTTCATAACCCTTCAATACCCTTCGTACAGGACTCTCGAGTTAAATATATTCCCTTTCCTATCATCGATTCTCTTACCCTATCTTCTCAGTGACCCCACATCATCAAGCCGACAGTCTTCTTCCCAAATATATTTTTCTTTGTCGCCCAGTACCAACATTCATCCTTGTGTTTATTCATCTAGTACTGCAAGACCTTCTATAATCCTGCAGCGGCTGTACATGAGCAAATGCTCAATGCAGCCTCTCTCCCTCATGCAAACATTGTGGGCAAAGCATTTCTCAGACAGTGCCTGGGTTGTGCGTTGAATCTGGCTCAAGTTTCTATTTGCATCATTTGCATTTGGGGTTGGGCTCGCGCTAGAGGCAGCATTCATATTTTCACATTTAGTAGGGAGGCGGGAGTTTTTTTTATGTTGAGTCAATTGGTGTTTCGAATGGCCCCAAAGACTTGTCTTTACCCATGACGGGTGAACCTTGATTAAAGGCGATAGCTGGCATGGTCTAGTCTTTAAGGGTCAGCTAATACATTTCGTCTTGGGCCTGTTGTTTGGCTAAGACTTTAGATGAATGATAAGAGCTGTGGCCATGACTCGTGGCACATTTAGCTGAAATGGACCAAAACCCCAACTATGTTAATTTTATTGATCCTGCCATGGTATTTGAAGAATACCTTAGAGACAATCTGATAAAATTACAAGGAATGAAGGCCTATCGGCTCACTGGTCGTGAGTTCAAGCTCAGAAGACTAGTGCTGGAAGAGAGGCTAATAAGGAGGGATCAAGGAGTGGAAGGGACGTATGTTCAAAGACTTCTCAGCTACAAGTCGGGTTTATTTCCTTTGAAAAGCAGCGAAAATACTGATGAAACGACTGAAGAAGCTGCTCTTGGCGACTTAGTGCTTCTCGAATAAAATTTACTTAAGCCTTCTAATTAGTAATTGCTGCCGAATGCGTAATTGAATTATAATTTCTGTAGGTATCACCGGGGTTGCATATGCAATGAAAATGGTAGTGCTTATTTAAATGCGTGCTTTAATAATCTATGATTCTTCTAAATTCTCCAAAGGCTGATGTTGTTATGTAGACATCCCAATAATTTCATTTGATCAAGAAATCGCGATTATATTAATAACTGAATCATTTTTCTAGTCATGCTAACCTTGTAGCATCTCTAAGACGATGTCATATGAAATCACTCGAAATAAAAGCACAAAACCTACACAGGCAAGTCAGGTCAAGTCAAGATTGTTGGATGCAAATCGGGTATTTGAAAATTAGGCTATACAATCGACTGCCACCCTGCCGGATAGAAGTCGTTGTTATCCATACGCCATACTACGCATGGTACAAAAAAAAACAATAAACAATTTGATCCGCTTCTCCTTTGGATTAAAAAAATTCCATCCGCATCCAAGTCACACAAATTGCCATCCATCCAATCTAATCTAGTTTCAGGAAGTCTCTGTTCCTGCTAAGAAATCTTCTGTTTCCCTCCGTCAAAGGAGTTCCACTGTTTTCTAAACGTTGCACGTCTCTGTGCTTACTATATAACTCAGACAGAATATCTGCTGACATCTCCGCTTTAGCCATGAGATTGCGAAGTGATCTGCTATCTGTTAGTGCTATAGTTCCATTGCGGGAAACTAAAATGAATAGAAACTTACGAAATTTGCCGACCCTGTTGTGCTCTGAAAGCCCTCAGAATTGATTGATGGAGATAGTAGACGAAATTCAATGAGGCGAAGTATTGTATGGCGAGAACAGGCAAGCGTTCGTCGAGCGAAAGTGATTGGGCGACGAGGTCTTCGATGATGGCGTCTTGAGAAGTTTGTTCAAGGTGTCCTCAGCGTATGTTGGGGTTCTGGGCTTGAGCGGTGTGAAGAGTGTGTAGTGCGGCATCTGTGTGGAGGAAGAGGGTTAGACGAGGTTCATGGGGTGGAGGAAGAGGCCCATGGGGAGAGAGAACTTACAGTGGCGAGAGTGAGACATGATGTGTTTCTTCGAGAAGTTCTTGAAGGCATCTTGAGGAGGATTCTAAGAAATCTATGGGTTGACGTTGAAGAAGTTATAGATTTGTTGAGTGAAATCTGTCGTGAATGACTTGCAGGCCGATGAAGTGCTTTTTTTCGTGAGTTGTGAATTTTCTTGAATGATTCTTCAAAATATCTTGGGGCTCGTCGATTTATAATCGTTCCGATGTGCAATACGTCCATAATAGAAAGCTAATTTAGGAGAAGCCTAAATCTAAAGCGTCTTATTACTCCGTTGGGTAGTATGAGCGAGTTCGGGAGCTGAGTTAGCAGAACTAATGGAGGCACTGAAGCTAAGTGCACACAATGACCTAATAAGATAAAAGGTAGCATCTTGATGTGTGAAGAAGTTTCTCTCAACAATATCCCAACGGATTTCTGAACAAGTATTTCAAAATAGTCTATAGATTTTAGTTCAAATGAAGGAGAGAAAAATAGACAGTCAGCCGGAATAATGCTACTCCAATCTAATATAAGATTTGAATAAATTTTCATATCCCCATCCCAATGCAAACAAAAAGAAAGAAAGAAATCCAAATCGCAGCTTATTTCCTAATTCCAAGCTATGCCTGTTAGCTCCTGCTGCCCGTTCCACTGTCATCCCGACTTCCTTCCACTCCCACTAGTCCATTACCACTACCTTCTCTACCCGCTGCTGTCCCACTCCCGCTTCCACTTCCGCTTCCCTTACTTGTATATAGAGTCAGAGCCACATTTCCCCGTGCCAGTGACGCCCTGTGAGGACAATTCTCTACTATTTAATGTCTCTCTATATAGCGTCATCCTGAGAGAGTTTGGATACACATTCGTAATCATAATAGTTCAGGATTTGTCCAAGCGAGTCAGACCATTCACCCGGACATATATGATTTGTGGAGCTAATTGAGCTGAATCGGCTCGTTGAGCAGGTGTGAATGGTTGGGCTGTAAGGGTGCTGCTAATAATTGTGAGCGCGCTCATCGATTTCAGTTTTGAGTGGCTAGCTCCACCGCTGAGGTTCCGTTAGTGGTTGTTTCTTGATTGCACCGCCAATCCTCAAAGGAGGCGAGCTAATATGGACTGAACCACTTTCTCTTTGTTACATCGTCGCATTCGGAGTTAACGAATTCTAATGGTCCATGTTGCTCGTTGACTGATTCAGAGCTTAAGTGGGATGGAAGACAGAAGACTTGGAGGGGGCTAAATCGTCAACTGCATTGATGGTATGCGCTAATGCCTCGATTTAGAGTTGAACCTATAAACAGAAAGGAAATAGAATACCGCTATTCGTCATAATAAAAGTTGTGCGAGTGAGGAATCAGAGAGAAACGTAAAATTCGAAAATAAAAGTCACATGTAAAACCTTGTCTCACTCTGGAATATGAACTCGCACGGAATGTGTTGCAATGCGATCTCCTTTAACCATCATTTCGCAATCCCCAAACAAAGTTCCTTGCTCAACTCCCTAAGATTCTTGCGTGAAAGCGAGATGCTGTTCTAATCACTCCATTTCATCTCCATAGACGTTTGCCGCTTTCTTGGCCGGGGATCCTTGCCCATACTATTGTGACCACGCTTTCGAGAGTAACGATTGCTTCCAAAATAAAGGGGCCAGCACTATGCACTATAGCAATAATATTTTTGTTTACTGCAGTTGTTAGCACCCGTCTGATTGAGAGAAACGAAGGGATATAGTGAACCTAATTTATAGCTGCTAGCCTTTAATTTAGTGAAGCCTTTCAATTATTATTTAATAAAGATATAATAATTGTAGGTATCACCGGTGTTTGCATATGCAATGGAAAGGAAAATAACAAGTGGGTTCAATAATCTATGGTTCTATTCTAAGTTCTACGAAGGTTGCGGTTATGTAGGCATCGCCTTGCGGCTGGTTAGTCAGTCATTACCATCCCATCAATATTTTCATTAAAATTTTTGCTTATTTGATTACACAATTAAAGATTTTACCTAGTAATATTTTATTTGCTATATTTTAAAATAGTATACTAATAATATTGCACATTATTTAAAAACGTAAGTCGCGAGGTGAAAATTGGGGCAAACCTAAACAATAAGCGACTTCCGTGAATCTGAGGGGATCTGGGTATATGAAATGTTAAATGTTTTATTAGATATTTGAGATATCCTATTATTTTATTTGGGATCTGGGAAAGGGTGCACCTGGTCTTCCTTAAAGGAATATAGGTTAGCGCTAACCATCGATATCAAGAGAGATATATATTTACTTACGAAAGACTATTTACTCTAGGCCAGCGAAGCCGGATCTCTTCACCTGTACGTGGTGCTGGCTACGAACTGGTGATATCTTTGGTATTTATCTGAGCTAAGAAGAGAACGCATTATAGCAGCAGCGAGCCCTTTACCCTTACCGCCGCTTTTACGCCTATATTATAATATGTTAATTTTCGAACAAAGTCAACTTTGCGATATAGGATAACTAACTCCTTGGTCTAGCTGGTCTTTGGGGCATTTTTATAGCTGTTTTAATATTTCTAGCGATCCGCATCCGCCTCTTTTTTACGATACGAAATAATTTTAAGAAGAAGGAATATAGTAGTATGAACGCGCCTTTGGCAGACGTAGATCTGCCGATGCTATTAGGGTCCTTTTTCTCGTTCTTGCCGAATAAACTAAGCATCGTTCTTTTCTACAATACCGCACCTTTACTGGCCATAGAGGGAACCCCTTTTAATGAGCTTACGGCTTTCTAGGCCCTATGCGATACTGGGGAACTAGGCCAGAGGAATTCAAATATGATATTTTCGGATAATTACGGCTATTGTGGCATTATATCAGGTCTCGACTG
>QYAN01000118.1:0-80735 GCA_003988815.1 Chlorencoelia australis
GCTATAATGCGTTCTCTTCTTAGCTCAGATGAATACCAAAGGTATCACCAGTTCGTAGCCAGCACCACGTACAGGTGAAGAGATCCGGCTTCGCTGGCCTGCTCCGTATGTATATACCACCAGTACACGGAGTTCTGTCAAAAAAATCAAAAGAAAAGTCCCATCCATCAATTTCCCAAAACAGCCCCCAACTCTCCAAAAATTTAATCCCAAACCCCCAACTAAGGCCTAACAGTCTAAGCATTTGCAACCATTGTATGGAGTCAAGAGGTTGTTATAACACTGCAGCCAAGGTACCGAAGGCATCGGCGTATTACTACCATCCGCCTCAAAAACATGATCCGCAAAAGCAATAATAGGAGCCAAATCTAACCCTTCAGCAGGGCCAGACGTACAACCCGGACAAGCCAATTTCCCATTCGTGAGGGTGCAGGTTTGCAGTTCTGCGAAGGTGCATGAGTTTTCAAATTGTCCGTTCGACTCGCCAACCAGATTCTTGTTTTCGTCGATCCCAATGCAGAGTCCCAGTCGTGATATCCAAGAATCTTGGATGAAGTCGCCGTGGGGTGTGCAGTTGAAGCCGTCAAGTCTGAGCCAGAATGGATCATTTGTGGTTGGGTCATCAATGGATGCATCGTATGGGGTAATGGTGCTAGATAGACATGTAGCTAATCCATTTGTGGTGACTGTTGCGGAGATGAGGGGAGTGATGATTGCAATAGCAAGAGAGAAAGAGGTGAGGAAGTGCATTTTGTTGATTTGGTAGTAAAATAAGTAAGTGCCACAAATAAGTGTTTAAAGTGATATAGATAAAGAGAAATAGATGAAACTTTTGTGCGGAGGGACTGTCTAGTTTTGCATGTTAAACAGGTCGTCAAGGTCCCCAAGGTAGTTATAGGAATGTTGGCATCGTTTAATGGGAATGCTGTTTTGAATATTTAGTTTGATTGTTAGTCTGAAGCTGTAGCAATCCAACTAGATGAATATTCGATTTCAGGATGGCGAAGAGAAGTTAAAGCCGTTTCAATGTCCTAAATTGACTCGATCGCCATTCTAATCCTACCTGCATGCCAAGAAAGGCAGTAGGAAATCTATATCTTACCACTGTATTTTCCGTGACTCTTTGGCCTCGAAGGAATAGCTAGAATATAGGAGATCTCTCCTCGCAAATAGTCTTCGCATTATTATTCACTTCCACGAAAATCTCGAATTGAGGGGGGCTATCGCCCAATCTAGACATATGCGAAGTCTTTCTTCATTGTTAATCAACAAAGAGGAATCATTCTACAGACTAGAACGGAGATGTCATATAGGGTAAAATCAGAATGGAACAGGGATAGGATTTGAAGCAGGCTTTGCGTTGTGAATGGTTCATTGCTAACTGGAACAATATACGTTCGTCTATCCAGTAACTTAAGAAAAAAGTCCCCGTACAGGAAGGCTGAGACCGCAAAGATGCTGGGGAAGATTGTAGATGCGTATATGGAGGCCGTATAGGTCAGACATGGAGAGCTTTTAGAGCTAGATGAAGGATCTCATAGAATCCCGGGAACACTATTTCCTATTTGCTAGATTTCACTCCATAGCAATAGTGAACAAGAAGTTTGCTCAACGAAGTTTGCGTGCAGGAGGAGACAAGATAAAGTATATTGCAAAAAAGGGCAATATCAAGACCATTGTTAGATTTAGATCAGTCTCCTTCCAATTTTGGATATGACCCCACACAGATGATTCTAGGCTCCTACTTCTCTAGGAGACGCCGTTGAAACAGAGATTATAGAGATTGGGCTGCGTATCTTTTCTGATCTCTGAGAATTACTACTCTTTTTGAGCGACTCTTACTAAGTAAAAGCCTTTTAAACAACTAAATTGATTTCCAGCATTTACTAAATATCTAGAAATAGATATACTTAAACATATATCGAAGAGCGCTGCCCTTGGTCGAAACACCTTCTTATATAGCCTACTATTTGCTAGATATGAGATAGATTTTAATTGAAACTAGTCAAATCACACTTTAGGGAGACGAAACGTAGGATTTGCGATGAAGCAATGACTCAATTAAAGTTCCGAGGAAGAGTCTTAAAGTATTCATCTCTGTTTTAGGAACTTGTCCAATATATAGGCGTTAATACAAGTCCAAGCCCCCTCACAAAAAACCGGCCGCAGTTCTATGAGTAAAATGACTTCTCACAGTGTCCATGAATCGGATAATGTTTGAAAAGGGTTTGTCCTAATTATAGTGCTACCGCCATGTTCTTGGAAAGGCTTTTGACAGGCCTAAAGCTACATTAAATAAAAAGATGGAAATTTCGACGGCGTATTGAGATGTGCAATAAGAATCCATGTTTTCCAAAGGCATACACGAAACTTCGTGTTTGTGTTAGAGTGAGACCTACGCACGCCTTGGCTTGAAAGCTATTCAACCATGGGAAACAAACAATCTCTGCAGACTCCGTAAATGCTCTTCCTCAAACGTATCTTGATGAGAGTCCCGTACGATAAACACATGCGACGGTTGATATCTCCACAAATTCCCATGTGACGTGGCTGACGTAAAAAGGAATGTGTGAAGGATTTTGAATGTAATTTGACCAACATCCCCGCGCGGGTACCTGAGATTTGGCAATTCCATCACTACCCAATTTTAGATTTTCGATAAAAATAAGCTATACTGATTCCTTGAGATCAATAACCTTATGAGCTGGGCTTTACATAACCTGTCATAGTTTTTATAATGTCAGCCAGCCCCTGAAAGCCCCTTTGTATGGGTTCGCGACATCGACCAATCAGCGTCTATTCTCAGTCAAAATGGTGTGCCTGACTAGTCCTTTTATAGTAGCCCAGCTTATGCTTTGAGAACCAAAAAACAAGAATTCAGAAAGGAGGAGCGGCCCAGCATATGTTTTAACTCCATTTTACGACCATAGTATCGACCCCGTTAAGAATTATCCTTTCCTTCACCCCGTCAATCTTGCATCTTCCATGTGACTATCCATCATCAAACTAGATCCAGCCCATGCATTGTACCTTACCTGCTAAAAGATGGCGGCTAAAGACGACCCGATCCAACTATGTCGTTAGCGAGCAATAGCGCATGCTTTGTCTATCGCCGCAGCAACTTATTCACCGCTGAAATCAAAGCGTGCAATTATCCTATTCAATTCAACTATTCAACTCACCTTACAAACCCTTATTCTCAAGCCTTCAAAGACAATTTCATAGCTCTTCAACAAACATCAGAATTCTTTGCTGTGATCTATTTTCGTAACAAAGAGATATCGTCATCTGGATCGATCTCTCTTTACCTTAACCTTACTTCCCTTGGAATTACTGGTTCATGCGCCATTCGCGTCTAATTGTCCCCTGTTCAAGGCTTTTCTATTCGACAATTGACCTTGTTGCATAACTGACATTCCTCACACAAACACACAGCACGTTCTAGGGTTCCTAGGTAAGTCATCGTTTCATCACCTCTCCTACCGCCAGGAATGATCGGTACTTGTGCTGCAGGGGCCAAATCCAACACTCTCTAGCATTGTGCCTGACTGATCCAGAATCCCAGGGGGCTTCCCCATCTGAACTTGCAAACAGGTAGGCGATCATCGCACAGTCAAAGTTACGAGCAGATCGAAGCGGAGGTAGAAGCATAACATAATTTCCAGACACTGTGTCTCGCACGCACCACCCACGCGACCCGGTGCGGCGAATCTATCTTAGGCATTGTGATACAATATCCAAATCGGGGTACCTGAAGGCTGTGCACTCAAGAAGGACCCTGTCGACCCGAAAAAGACCAAGTAGCCTGTGCCTAAGTGATCCCCTGTCTTGTCAGGGCAGAGCGATATGGCTCGAAAAACGGGCCTGCAGACATTGATGCTTGCGAGTGTTGGGAAGGAGGACAACTCTGAATCTCAAGTCGACAGTCCTACCGGCAGATCTCCTTTCAGCCAGAAATCTCCTAAATCCCCGACATCTCCTTTGAGCCCTTTCCAATTCACGACAAAGAGATCGCAACAAACCGACGATCATCCATATATGCAAGGTGCCGAAGCGCAGAGTGCCCGACATCTACCCTTCTCTCAAACTCTCCCCTCGATCTCGTCACAACAACAATATACAGACACCTACCTTGGGCAATATCGAGAAGGACGGGACCAAGGTCAATTTTTCTCTAATCCTAAGGCTTCGAAGAGTTCGCTTCGTCTACAACCTTCAGAGGTTAGGCAAGAGGACGAGGACAACATGTCCAGAGACACAGACCGTCCCGCAATGACCACTAGCAAAGTTTCATCACAGGAAACTAAAAGAAGTGGTACGGCCTATCTCCTTTCAGATGTACATGACCAGCTACTAATTGATTTCGTAACTAGAGCATTACGGTGATAGATCTATGGTCAGAAAGCCAGTTGGCGGTCCTTCATCCTCATTGGCCTCTGTAGTTCCAACAGAGTCGACTCCGACGTCCGCCGCAGAATCCAAGACCAACGCAAGAAGGAATAAGCCAAAGCCATTCAGTCTACTTGGCAGATCAAGGTCAATACGAGATGAACAAAGCCCAGTTACTGATAAGCACAAGGTAGAATCAGAAAATCGTCAAGCCTACAAGGATTCCGTGAAAACCGCACCGATCCGGGGTGAACACGATAGATCTTTTAGGGACATGATGGGCTCTAATGTGCGTCAACGATCGGAGGACCGGGTGGCTACTACAAGAGATAGGGACGCAAAGGACGGAAAGCCAGCAACAACATTTTCAAGTTCTTTCCGAGAAGGAAGCAGCCATGGATTTCTTACCAACCTCAAGAGCTCCGCGACCAAGTCAGCTGGAGCAATTCACAAAGGCCTTTTCGGGAAGGGTGGTAAAATTCCAGAACCTCCTGTCGATGATGAGCATTACCAATTGAAAGTCATCAACCTTCCGCTCGTCAAGCAAACTCGACTCACGCGGATATCTAAGAAGTTGGAAGATTCTAGGGATAAGACGGAGTTCTGGATGCCTGCATTTCCTTGGAGAGCCATAGATTATCTCAACTATAAGGGTTCAGACGTCGAAGGTTTATACAGAATTCCCGGTAGTGGACCACAGATTAAAAGGTGGCAGAGACGATTCGATGAAGGTGAGTACTGCAATTACACAAATCCGTCACGATATTAACATCGCGCTAGAACTTGATATCGATCTCTTTGAAGAAGACGATCTTTACGATATTAATATCATTGGCTCAATGTTGAAGGCTTGGCTACGAGAGTTGCCCGATGAACTGCTTCCAAAAGAGGCCCAAGATAGAATCTCTCGAGGATGTGCCGGCGCCGAAACCGTCCCCCAAATGCTCATCGATGAACTTTCCAATCTTTCGCCATTCAACTATTATCTTCTCTTCGCCATCACATGCCATCTCTCTTTACTCCTCGCCCATTCCGAAAAGAACAAAATGGACTTTCGCAATCTGTGTATTTGCTTCCAACCATGCATGAAGATAGATGCATTCTGTTTCAAGTTTCTTGTCTGTGATTGGAGAGATTGCTGGAAAGGTTGTCTCACTGAGGCCTTCTACATTGAGCAAGAATATGAACTGGCCGACATGCCTCCAGGAAGTGCAGGATCTACAGCAGTCGAGAGTCCCGAGGAACGCAACATCAGCAGCTCAGATAGCAGTAAGCCATCAAGCGTTAGTGCGGATCAACAGGCACAGAAGACGGTTAAAATTGAAAAGACTACGGCCAAATCTAACAAGAACGCCGAGGCCCAAAAGAAGGCTCAAAATGAATTTAAAAAGACGCAAGCTGAGAAGGTTCAGAAAGAAAAGAAGGCCCAAGCTGAGAAGAAAGCTCAAGAGAAAGCCCAGGCGGCCGAAAAAAAGGCGCAAGCGGACAAGAAAGCATACGCGGAGAAGGCTGCCAAAGCCCAAAAAGATAGTCAGGATAAGGGACAAAAGTTGCAACAGAATTCCAACCATACGAATCTCACGATTAATCCTGCTGTTCGCTTCCAGCTTGATGGTGCGAGTGATGTCCCTCCGGGAAGCTCCGATACCACCAGCACGGCTTTCACAGTACAGGAGAATACTACTCCACCTAGAAAAAGCGCGGATATGAGACCTTTGAGTCCAATTAAACCACTTTCGCCAATTGGATTTTGAGCGGGTTGACAAGAGGCTGGACCTCACCGGTCTTCGAATCTTAGCAGAATTCAAACATTTCCTGTACCAATAGATGATCACGCTTTATGATGCTCCTCCAAAAAAAATTAAAAAAAAAAAAAGAAGCAACATCTACGACGTACTGGAGCTACGTCCGGATTTGCCCTACCACATGACCTCGCTTAGCTTAGCTTCACCCATACCCATATCTTATTGTAGACTTCACATCACAGCATTTACGCAACCGTCATCTCTCTGCGCACCAACCTTGAGATCTTCTCTTTACATCAACCTCAACATTAACTCTCTCTCCAAATCAATGGATGATTTTCCTAGTCCAGAATGAGACGCGCTACTCGAGCGCTTACAAGAAGCAATCGGCGGTAACTTCTCCACATGTTAGATCTGGCAACTTAAAAGCTCTTGAAAGATTGGTTGAGAATGCTGGCAATTCCCCTGCAATAGTTCGTCTTATTGCTAGACAAACTCATACGATAGCATATTACCGTAAGTAAGATAGCCTTATTTCTTTATTTTAGCTCTAGCTAATAGTAACTTTATAGGGGTCCATCTCAATATAAACGAGGAAGAATTTTCTTGCTGGAAAGTGTTGATGTGATGTCATTTTAATCGTACTTCTGGACTCATTGTAGCAGATCTTCTAGTTCTATACTACTTTGCTTCTTTAAGAAGTAACAGTCATGTTAGGCAGAATTAGATGAAAGGTGTAAACAGCCCAATTCTGAAATCACCAAAACTAGTTGGCTAAAATTAATCAGCTACTATTGCTAGGAACATGAAGTGAAGGGGAGGATTCTGATTAAAGGTGGATTAGTGTTTTTCTTTCTCAGCTCACGAGGGAATGTGATCTCATGAGGATAAGTAGCAATAGCGCGTCTAACATGACGGCTGGTGGACAATTGCAAGTTCGATTTCGATTTCGACACGGACCGGCATGATGCATTTGACGGATTTGCAGTCATGGATCTGTAGCCTTTCTTTCCCACTGCGTAGACAATTACTTTACTCTTCGCTCTTGCGCCGGGTTTGAACTTTATAACTTGCAATGTAGTGTTTTCATTATAATTTGAGGTTATGAAGCTACAGCCGTCCCTTTTCATAGCAACAGCAAAAATTGTACAGTACAGACTTTTCCGCACCTTTCCCTGACCGGAAAACTCCAAAATCCTAACCATTAGTTAGTTCGCAACAAATAATGTCCCCCAACGCCAGATCTCACAATGCCCTTCCTCTCTCAAACCACCCTCTACTCCTCCCCTTCCTGACTTTCTCTCACTCACTTCCCACCATTCTTCCTACCCTTCCGCTCATTCGCCCTCTGTAGCCTCTCATTCCTCCTAACCTTTTCCTTCCTCTCCCTCCTTCCATCTCCCTGTCTCTCCGTGCCCTCCTTCCTCTCGGCCTCCTTCTTCATATCCAACTCCACAATCCAATCGTCTTCACCTGCCTTATTCTTCCCCTTATATCCCCATTTAGGCACCCATTCGCCTGATATTTCGTCATAAACCATTTTTTTGCGGGTCTCGGCTGTTTTGCCTTTGATTCCTTTTTTGGCGGCGAATTTCTCCCAGGTTGTGGGTGGTTTGGGGGTCGGTAGGGGCTTAGGGGCAGTTAGTTAGATTTTATGGGATTTTAAGGGGATCGGAGGGGAGAAGAGCAAACCTTCTCTCTAGGTAATCTCGTCTCAATGCCAGGCAAAGAAAGTAAAACCCCAGCAGGCGTAGATGCAATAGAACAAGTACTCAATAATTGGTTTAGCAGTGCCTGTGCGCCATCTCGTGCCGTAGCAGCGAGTTCTTCTTCGAGGTTTTCGGCGGTTGTCAAGAGGGGATTGGGATCTTCAGCAAGGAGGAGGCCCAGGTCGAAAGTGTAGGGTGTGGGTTTGGAGACTGTGACAGGGAGTTTGGAGGGTGCTGATTTGGGTGTTGTTTCTGCCATTTTTTTTGGGGTATTTTGATGGAATTGGAAGTGGGGAATGAAAGTTCAAGTGTAGGAACTTTTTTTAGCGGCCGCAATTTAGCGTGAGATTTCTGAGTGCACTTCAGACGACCTGTTTCTTAAGCTCCTTCTCAATTCCAACCAGCGATTGAACATCTGCAACTACGAATTCGATGGCGTCGTCGGGTTGTTGGAAGTGTCTTTCTAGACCTTATCTTCCCAGTACCTCTCTTTTACACCACAATGCCTCCCCCGTCCCTTCAGCAGCAGCATTTTCAACAGCTTCGATACTCCTCGCTCAACCGGCGAAACCATCTGCGAAAGGAGTCAAGAAGGGGATTGTGAAAGGGGTGAAGTCTTTACGGATTAGTAAGAAGCCTGTGAAGAAAGATTCAGGGAAACCGCCTGCGCCAGGAGAGAGGAAAGCTTTGCGGAAAAGGATTGTGTTGAGTAATACGAATGCATTGGAAGTAGAAGGGTTACAAGATTTAGATGAGAAGAGGTTGGAGGATGAAGCAGAGATAGGAAAGGTATTGGGTGTTCCGGGTGAAGTTGTTTCTCAATTGAGGGCAAGTGAAGCGTTTAAGACGACTCAGGGTTGGGGATTGTTCAGGAGACCAGGGCTGCTGATTAGGAAGGAGAGTGTGCAGTGTAGTAAGATGATGGAGGCTGCGAAGAAGGAGAAGAAGACGTTAAGGTTGGTGGTTGACGGAGCGAAAGGGACGGGAAAGAGTTTGATGCTTGTGCACGCGATAGCTACGGCTTTTGTTAAGGGCTGGATTGTCTTGAATATCCCTGAAGGTAGCATCCCTCTCTTCGAAGCTTTACATCTGCTAACGCTTTAGATAGCACAAGAAGTCGTCAACGCAGTCACTGACTACTCCCCTATCCCCGGCACCTCCTTATACTCCCAAAACGCATACACCTCCGCCTGGCTCGCTCGCATTAGCAAAGCGAACGAGCTCCTCTCCACGCTCACCCTCAAACTAACACACAACCTCCCAATCCCCATCCAACCAGACATCTCTCTCGCCCGACTCTGCGAACTCGGTGCACGAGACCCGGAAGTATCCTGGCCCTTCTTCCTCGCTTTCTGGGCTGAAATCACTGCTAACGGCCGACCTACTGTTCTCTTAACTTTGGATGGTTTATCCCATATCATGCAGAATTCGCTCTACCGAAATCCAGAATTCGAATTCATTCATTCACACGACCTAGCTATCATCAACCATTTCATCTCCTACCTTTCCGGATCCCGCTCTTTGCCAAATGGAGGAGCCATCATAGCCGCTCTATCACGCAGTCACGCCCCCCTTTCTAAATCTGTCAATTTAGCAGTTGCACAAGCGGAAGATAGACAAGCGGGGAAAACGGAGCTTACGAAATTGGATCCGTTTGAGAAGAAATATGATAAGAGGGCGGATGAGGTATTGCAGAATATTGAAGTGTTAAAGTTGAAGGGACTGAGTAAGGAGGAGGCGAGGGGACTAATGGAGTATTGGGCGAAGAGTGGAATGTTGAGACAGAGAGTTGATGAGAGGACTGTTGCAGAGAAGTGGGCTTTGGCTGGCAATGGGGTGGTGGGCGAGATTGAGAGGGGAGCGTTGTATATGCGGATTTAGAGGAGGGGAGGAGAGCTGGGTTTGTATGGTATTGTAGATGTGTAAGATACTTGTATGTATCAATAGATAGGTTTTCTAGTTAGATGTTTCCTTCTTGATGGATTGTGGGCTGAGTACCAGGATGAGTTTATCACTCAAGTAGTCAAGTATTTAAGTGAGTCGAGAAGATTGATAACTGGTTTTCCCTTTTCGAGTGATCTACGGCTTCTTTTCATATCCCATCCCATTATCCCTTTATGTGAAGAACAATATTATTATTATCATTTCATACCAGCTACCACATACTCTTTGTTAGTCTACTCTCAAAGTAGGGATCATACATTAGAGAGTTTGCTAAATTATTTCCTTACGCTTCTGCTAGTACTCAAAAAAATTCATTAAAAAAAAACATGACAAGACTTATGTCTCATTCTAGTACGAACAGCGCCTTTTGATTTCATATTATATCGTTTCCCCTTATACGCACGCATATTTATCCCATTTCAATACTTCACCCATGGCAAGTGGTTTAGCTTTATTTGCAAGCTCCATCAAAATGCTTGAACAATATCTATAATAAGTCATTATCACTGATTGTATCCAACCTGTTCCTATTCTACCGCCTGTTTTTTATAAATGCATTCCTTCCCATGCTCTCAGTGGGACACGAGCGGGGATGGAATTAAATCAGCAAAGCGCTATGTTATTATCTCTTTGCCAATAGGCATTTGCGGATTCTCCATCTAGATATCTCATTTTGAGGAAAGGAGAAAGGAGAAGAATCATCTCATCTCATAGAAATAGAAATAGAAATACCACTTATCAGTCATTTCCTTACCTTCACTTCAACCTATACTTCCTCCCACCTACCCCCTACCCCTATTCCCCAACCCCAAAAGTCATTTCTTCCTCATTTAAAAAAATTCTTATTCTCATTCTCATTCTCATTCTTATTCCAATATCTCATCTAATGATTTTATTCTAAATTATTCAAGTTCTCCTTCCTAAATCTCTTCTCAAATCTCTTTTCAAATCTCTCCTCAAATCTCTCCTCAAATCTCTTTTCAAATCTCTCCTCAAATCTCTCCCTAAAGAAATACATACAATAAAAATCTTCCTCATCATCATGATACATATTTTAATATATATATAACGACTAATAATTAAGTATAAAGCTTAGTATAATAACCCCATCAAACTCCTTAAGGTATACTTTACCCCTGGTGGGTGAAATATGCTAGACTATTATAAACTTCTAAATCTATGTCTTCCAATAACTCCTGACCTTCACTCAAAAATGAAAAGTGAGCCCTTAAGCTACCTTATATTAATTAATATCATACTAAACATAAAATCAATGAATATATGTTTCGAATTATATATACAATCCCAAGCTAAACTAAACTAAGCTAGCTAGGTAGGTAGGTAAAGCATAGAAGTAGGTAGCCATTAAACTCCAACCCCCTAGCGCCATGCAACGCAATGCTATGCCAAGGTATTCCAAAATAAATGAATATTAATTTTTTTCTTCCTTCATTTAAAGAAAAGTCACCGTCAGAACACACTACGCACTCTTCACCCCTATGATTCCCTCCCCTTTACACCTCTCGATAGAATCTGGTGTCCTAGGCCTACTCCATCTGCCTTCAGAGCTAGAACTATTTGATCTCCCTAACCTTAACATTCCTCTTCCTCTCGCTCTTGCTCTCCACATTCTGACTCTCATCAAAGTCATTACAATTACTACTACTAGCGTTGTGATCGCGAATGCTATTCCGGCTAGCTTTGCGGGATTTAAATGGCCGATTTGGTTAATGATGAAAGCGTCGTAAGAATGCCATGAGGAGGCGCCGAGGTGGTGGAAGAGAGGAGTGGTGACGTTGCCATTAAGGCGGTGGAGAGTAGGGTTTGTGGGAGTTCCAGAGAGGATACGAAGAGTGGTACGGAGGGAGGGAGGTTGGATTGCGTGGATTGCTCTGTGGATTGTTAGTTACATGCTTTTCCCATCCTGAATTTCTCAATTTTGTGGGAGTTGGGACTCGCACATTGGAGGATTTTAAGGGCAGCGGGCGGGGTAGTGGCATTCAGGGGTAAAGGGGAGGGGAGTATGTGGATGCACAAGGGTAAGAGTTAAGCGGAAAGAAAGGATAACATACGAAGCGTAATGACATCCTGTACTAAACATGACTGTAGCATAAGGCAGCCCAAACCAATTCAAATTGAAAATTGGTAAGTTGCGCAATAATTCTCCCACGAAAGGATGTTGAGGAGCAGCCATCATCATCCCGTTGCTAAAGCCGACAGGGTGAGCAGCGGGCGCGACAAAGGGGAATCGACGAAGAGGTCCTAGAGATCGACGACAGTGAAGGTCCATATCTAGTACTGCTCCTGTTTTGACGGTCAGTATCTTTCCCAATTATCGTATCACCTGATCCATATCCTTTCCTCAGAAACATACCTCCAAATTCCCATAACACCATATACCTCAAAGCATCCACTCGCTGGATTGGAAACTTATAATTCTCCCACATCTCCTTCAAATGGGCAAACTTCTCAGCCACAAAAGCCTCCGCATTCTCATCCGTCCAGAAATGATTCTCCCACCCAGCATGATGGTTCAAACAAGCATTGCGTGCTTCCGACCAACCTGCATCTTTAGCCGAATGACCAAGGGCGATTTGATGAAGAATCGGTGGGATGAGATTTTCATAATGTGGTTGTGGGGTTGAATCTGAAGCGACGACAATGGAGGCGGTTGTTTGATTGATGGGATAAGACTCGAAAGTAAGATCGAAATTGTCGCGAGCAGGAGAGATGAGGAAGGACGTCTGAGGATTGAAAGTCGATGATGACCACGTGATGGGGAGAGTCAAGATGATGGATGTAGTGCGGAGGAGAGAAGTGTAGTGTGCGCATGTGAGAAGGATAATAGACAAGGTGCCAAGACTGAGCAGGAGTTTGGGACGAGGTATGGCCATTCTGTTTTTCGTCTTGGGATTTGGCTTTCCCTGCGAGGGATGTTGTTGACGTCTTGTTCCAGCCTCGACCTTTTCTCCAAGTATCAAGTATCCAAAAAGGGCGGCGGCGGCGGCGGTCCAGTTATGTTGTTGAATGTTATATGTTGGATGACTGGAATGTATGGACAGACAGGTGTGAGATTACGGCACGCTATATGTGTGGTGTGGCGGTAGTGAGATAGAAGGCACGACGGAGAGAGGAGAAGAGCGAAAGGAAATAGAGAGATGGATATAGCGTAAGGTTATGTGGGAATTTGGAGTGTTCTATATCAGCTTAGATGGTTTTTTGTTCTCTTTGTAGCTTAGAAGGAAGCTCGAGGTGTGATGTTTAGCCGCGTCCAAGGAATATATTCGGTCAGGCATTAAGAATGAACGAGCGAAGGGAGGGAGGGAGGAAGGGAGGGAGAGGAAGCGCCGAGAAGAAAATCAGTCAATCAGTCAATGACTTTGCCTCCAAAGCCTCACCTGTGTTTCTTAGCTGAGATGGATTTTATTCTGTAGGTCGGACGAACAATGAAGAAGAGGGAATGAACATTGGGGGGAAGGAGGGTTGTTTGCGGAATAGCCGGGAACAATCGTCTTTGCACTTCTTCTAAGCTACCGACAGCATCTTATTTTCTCTTCTGTTGCCTGGACCTGGACCTGGACCTGGACTTTGCCCTACCGCACCTTACATCCATATATATATTTTGATGACCGTTCACCCCACCTCTACCACCCACAGGAATCTTTAGGAATCGATTCCACAGCTGCTTCTGTGGTATGACAAGACCAGACCAGTGGAGCTACTAGCTGGCGGTGGTGTAAGTTGAAGGGCTAAGCCAGTGACAGTTTAGCTCCTATAGGAACGAGCCCTACTGGATGTCTCCGAAACCTGGTAAGGTTCATGGGGTCGTTGTTCATCACAGCCGATTCGATGCATTCGATGGAGAGCTCTGGTCAGATCTGACGAGCGAAAACGATTTGGATCTCCTGCATATTGACTAAGTATGCTCTCGGGACAGGGACAAGGCAGCGTAGCTAAGATTTTACGAGTGGGAAATGGGAAGTGGGAAATGGCAATGGCAATGGCGATGGCGATGGCGATTATAATTGCAACATCTTGGGCTTCCGATATCCGTAGTATGTCAGATTGTACGATGTACATGATTAGTCGCGTGCCTTTTATTACAGCAATGAGACAATATGCCTGCTTCAGTCCTAGTCTATCCCGATACACTTTCGGCCCCGCGAGGAATGTCACTGGGCGCTCGTAATTCGATCCTTCAAGTCCTTGAAGTCCTTCCCTTTTGTCATCATCTACTTTTCCACCAACCAAACCCTCACGTCCACACACGATACGACATACGATATCAGGATGCTGGGTGTCATGATCCTCACCTGGTTAATGTCAAGAAAGAAATATGTAGTCCCAGGAAATCAAACCATGAATAAGCTTTTCTAACCCCCATTAGCATGGAAAACAAGCTTTTCGACATGCCTGCTGCGGTATTTTTAGTCGAATCGTCGACGCTGGTCTGGTACAGTACATATTTAGCCTCGGCTACCCCTGCCACCTCGGCCGGCAGTGGAAAGATGTCGGCGGCCCAATCATCTTTTCTTCTCGGATGAGAAGAGGTGTACCAAGAATGCAACCTTACGGCCCAGCGAGGGAGCATTGACGGGTAAAGTCCACTTTGGAAACAGACTGCCAACAAGGCAACAGGCAACAGACTACAGACTACAGGCAACATTCCTGCAACGAACTAGATTCTGACTCGAAGTTATGCCATTAATCGGGATGGAGAAGTCTGAGCGTGGGAAAAAGAGTCTGTCACGGAGGGCGGAATTTCGACCGGGTATCTAGAAATCTAGAAGCCTCTCGACTGGCTCAGCGCGATAACTTATTTCTCCCTAGAGCACTGCATCTAAGACAATCCTATTTCCCAAACTTCTATAGCGTCGTCGTTTGATGCACTTTATCCCGCGGTTGAACCGTCGGGCAGCAATCCAGTGTCACCGCTGATCAAAAGCTTCTTTTCGTATTTATGTTGTATTTATGTTGTATCAGTGACTATTGGTTCTAAGTGTCAACGCCTGCTTGGGATGTTCTTTTTACTTGCCGTAAATCGTTGAACCAGGCGTAGCGGCTGAGGATAAGGTATAGATATCGATCCCAGGAATACTGACTATCGTGAGAGGCGAATGCGCGGCGGGTGAGGAGATAGGAATTCCATGAATTGGCGACGA
Organism: Chlorencoelia australis; assembly: GCA_003988815.1. Taxonomy (NCBI): domain Eukaryota; kingdom Fungi; phylum Ascomycota; class Leotiomycetes; order Helotiales; family Cenangiaceae; genus Chlorencoelia; species Chlorencoelia australis. The sequence continues at coordinate 14,950 of QYAN01000118.1, forward strand.
GAGCTTTGTCGCCATGGCTATCGTCGTGTTGTGGGGGCTTGGTAGTGATGGAGAGAATTATTCGCCATGCAAAAGAGAGAGATGTGAGAGGAAGGTCGCCCAACAACGTATATTTACGTGGTAGAGCTACTGTAGAGAGAAGGTAGGTCGGAGGAGCTCGCTCTTCGGTGGCTGCCCAGTTGCTAGGAATAGCTTCAGGAAACATTCCATTGAAATGGGAGGATGAAAGCATACCTGATTGCAAAACTGACTGCTCGGTGGTTGATATGACCTGAAATACCACCTTCATCAAATGTAATAATCTGTTGGCATGAATTAGAATCCGTCTCCCGTTCCAAGATCAAGAACACTCACCGCATCAATCTTCCACTTCTTAATATATCCCTCCACCACCTCCATTATAACGTCTTCGTTCCACCATTCATGTGGATTATCCTGTAGCTCTTCTCTGTCAACTGCGACACATCTCGCCTGATGAATGCCTAAAGCTTCACAGCTACCCAGCAATTCCTTCTTCCTCAGCGCGCCCTTCCCATAATTGTTCCCCGTCGACAAAACTAGCAAAGCCCCTTGTTTTGCCTCCTCGCCAACCTTCTCTTTCTTCCCCGTCTCTAGAACCCCTAGAATCGCAGGTCCGAAGAATAAGCATTCATCGTCGGGATGCGCCGTAACTATCAGCACATTCTTGGCTTCTTGCAGTGCGGATGGAAGGATGCGTGGATCAGAGCCAATCCAGTATGCGACGAGGAGCTGCAGGAAAAGAGGAGCTAGGATAACTACTGCCAGACCGCGGAAGAAGATTCGACGGAACGCTTTTGAGCGGAGGAGGTTGGAAAGGCGTTGGCGAGTCGTTGTCGTGAGTGCTGGTTGAGACTCCATCTTGCCATGCCCCTCTTGCCCACGAACAAACAAGTCAAGCAGAGCAATGGAGATAGAAGCGGTGAAACGTGTTGGGGGGAGGTTGAGCAAAGGATTGCACGATAATCCCTACTGTTTGGAATCTGATAGCTCGCCGAATGGGGATAGCAGCTGCGGCGTAGGGATGTAAATTTACAATTTGCCGTGACCTCGGGAGCTTGTGTGTTGTGCTGTCTCGCAGACATATTTCTGGCAGCAGCCCAGCTGTTGTCAGCAGCATCCGAAGAAGCCGGCAGCCACACCATCTTCAGCCAATCATCGAATCCCACGGCTCTTCGCTCATTTTTCCATTTTCACATTTGCAGACCAACGGACGCCAGACCGCCAGACTAGGCATTTCTTGGCAACGACCGGCCCCGGTATATAACATAGTGGGGTGAGCGGGTGCCCATGATACACCTGCAGCTCCTACAGCTCCATTCAAACCCCATGTCATCATGCGAACCCCTCCATCCTACACCTCCTTTCCCTTTATTTGGCTAGAAAGCTTACAGAATCTATCTGGTGCTTTCCTCTCACCTACGCTCTGCTCTTGGACCGAAAGGCAGACTTGCCATCCACCGTCCACCTTCTAGCCCCATACCCAAACCTCCTGGAAACCGAGCAGCTGGTTTCTTAATCGAGGTACCTGCGCAGACTAAAACTAAAATCGTCCCCAGGGTCCCCTGCTTTCCCGTCGATCTGTAAGACTCGTATCTTGCCCTATTCCTCTCTACCCCAGCTCTTAGCCCTACCTCCCAAATAAAACCTAATACTCTTTGCATCTCTGACATAGCTTTTACGAGCTTTCAAAACTATCCCTACAGTTTCATGGCTTTGGGGGGTAAAGGCATTCCACAAATAAACTGAACGGATGGGTGGTTAAAGATCAGCCAATATGGGTGTCTTGACACCTTCGCCGACCATGTCGAAAGGAAATATGCTTTTTAATGGCGGTGGGAAAGGAGTGAACTGGATGAAATACGTCGTTCTACTTATTGTGAGTATATCCTGCTACTTTTCCCATGGATTCCGGATCCGCATAGCTACGAGCGTGAAAATGACTGACAATGTAACAGCTTGTATGCCAAAATTCCGCTTTGATATTGGTATGTCTCTCCTCCTTCCAAAGATCGAGGAAAATGGAGCATTAACAAAAACTCCAGACAATGCACTACACTCGCGTCAAACCTATTCCCCAAGGATCGACCCGCTACCTAGCCTCCACGGCCGTCTTCCTCGTCGAAGTAATCAAGCTCATAATCTCTCTGACTCTAACCACCATATCCCTTTGGCGAAACGAACCTACCACCCCCTCCTACAAAATACCCTCTATACTATTCCACCAAACCTTCTCCGGCGATTCCTGGAAACTCGCCATTCCAGCCGCTCTCTACACCCTCCAATCCTCCCTTTTATACACCGCAATTAGCAACCTATCACCCGCAACCTTCCAAGTAACTTACCAACTCAAAATCCTCACCACTGTTCTCTTCTCCGTCCAGCTCCTCAACAAACAACTCACTCCCCTCCGCTGGTTCTCGCTCATCCTCCTCACCATCGGAATAGCCATCGTCCAAGTCCCCGATTCCATCTGCCTCCGCAGCATTATCTCCACAGCAATTTACTCTCCAAAACTCATAGAGAGAACCAGAAACACTATAGCAGGATTTACTTTAGCTACAGGAGCAGAAGGAGAAATGAACCCCTCTCTCGGTTTCCTTGCCGTCCTTTCCGCATCTCTCATCTCCGGCCTCACAGGGGTCTATTTCGAAAAGGTAGTCAAAGACCCTTCCTCCGCTTCCATCTCCATCTGGACTCGAAACGTACAACTCTCTTTCTACTCTTTGTTTCCTGCTTTTTTCATCGGGGCCCTATATCGCGACGGTGCCGAAATCTCTAAAAATGGTTTCTTTGCAGGATATACCGCATTGGTATATGTCACGGTGTTACTGCAGGTAATGGGAGGTATAACGGTGGCGGTATGTATTAGTTATACGGATAATATTGCGAAGAACTTTGCGACGAGCTTTAGTATTGTTGTGAGTGCCGCGATTGGGGTATGGGTTTTTGGGAGTCCTATTACGGGGAATGTGAGTTTCTCCTTTTCTTTTCCTCTTTAAGGGTTTTGGTTGTAAAGCAGGAGATGCTGACAAGAGACGGAATAGTTTGTGGGTGGAACGACAATCGTCTTAATGGCTATATACCTTTATAGTAAACGATCCCCAGTACTGTCGTGAGGAGGAGATTCGAAAACAGTCAATTTCTTCTGATAATGGGTTGGTTCGATATGAGCTCGTTGGGGACAATAAGATGGAAGGTACATATGTTCTCTTTTCCCAGCTCTCTTTTGAAGTAAGATTTCTCTTTTGACACTTATTCAGATATCTCCAGTCCAGCTTAGAGCACTTCAAATCATCCCTGAGAAAGAGATAGGGAAGTGTAGATAGCGAGGCAAAGCGAAGTCTATTGCATATATGACAGCATTTAAATATGATCGGGGATTGGGATGGGATGGAATCAGAAATGAATACAATGATAAGTGTGATGGGGAAATACATAAATGATACCCAAGTACATACTCATAGAAGAAATAGAATACGATGATGCTGTTACTTCCATAATTACACAATTAAAGCTTTACTATATAAAACTGTTATCGAAATTTATGCTTGAGCTAGAAAGAAACTAAGATAGGATTAAGAAAAGAGACTTTATACTCTCTTTCCCGTCCCCCCAAAACTATACAAAACTATACAATTACATGAGATACATCAGGAGGTAAACTACATACAGCAAAACGAGAGGGAAAATCAAATATGTAGATCAATCACAAGTAGTCGAAGATGTGCTCTTCCCTTCTTCCTTCATCTAACCCCTAGCCTCCTCAATTGAACCGCTGAATAGCATTCCTTAAGATCATAAGAGTTGTGACGAGTCAGTCATGTTGGTTATTGGCATAAATTTTATGTCTACTGTGGTCAAACGATTTCTCTTCTCTCTTTCTTTCTCTCTCTCTTCTTCTTTTCTCCTTCCTTTTAGATTCTAAAGACCAATTGAAGTTTTTGCACCACTTGATCACACTAAGAAGATTTATATTTGAAGAATTACTAATAAACTTATATGACATCGACGACGACGTCCTTGCCCAAGGCACGGCACGGCACATCACCTGATCTCGTCTAGCCTAGCGCCTCTATGAGAAAGCACCGCACCGCACCGCACCGCACCACAACCTTAGAAGTCTTTTCCTCCTCCTCCTCTTCTCTTCTCTTTAGCTTAGGATCTTGATAAATGATCTATTACCTAGCTGCCCTACTAGACGAAGCGTATAATAACTATTTATATCTTTCTTAATATTAAATATTCGGCAGCAATAAGTATATGATAAAGTTTATTGTCCGCGTTAACTCTTAATAAATTTAACTTATTAAAGGTATCCCTCGATTAAAGAGCTTACTAATATACTAAATAAGATAGTTCTCTTGGATATTAGAAAGGAATTGCTTGCCTTTAAAGAAATTAATAGTTGACTACATTTTCCCCCGCAGGCGCTTTTGAATTAAAGCTAGAATGAACCCCATACTTATGTGGCTGTTTCAGGTTGACTGGCCTGGCTGGCATATAGGATAAGCTCGAAATTAGTAGTCTTTAACATAAGGATGGAATTGGCTAAGATAGGTAACATGAATCTAGAACTTCAGTGAAACTCCTTTTCTGTACTGGGTTTTCGAATTTTTCGTAGGTCCTGGATTTGGGACTATTGATTGCGGAGATTGACGAAAGGTGCATCGTAGGATTAAGGAGTCATAACTAAGGAGTCGAAAGCTGAATTCAGCAAGCACAAGACCACTTACCCCCAAAGAATAGGTATATTTGACCACCCTATTCCAAGTATGAACTAGGATCTCAATATAAAGTTACAGCCTCTCGGAAAATTCCTTACTCCGACGCTTCACTTACCATCGACATTTTCTAGACTCATCTATTACTAAACTCTAGCCTTCTCTCCAACAAGTCCATGATGCGACAGCCAATACTGCTGCGGCCCCTCTACTTCCTCTTTCCTCGGAGCAACCGTATACAATACCTCCCCATTAACCCCAAAATTAGCAACGACCTTTTGTCCCCCCTCTTCCATAACCATCCAATCAGCAAACCTATTCGCCATATCCCTATTTTCTCCTCTCGTGCCCACGAGGATATGTGCTGGATTTAGAAGAGGATCATCTTCTTCATCTGTGCCCGCTTTCTGTCCGTTCTCGTAAGCTTCATTTCCATCCATCTCTAGCATCCAGGTAAAGCGGAAAAATAGAAAAAAGACAAAAGGAAAACGAAACATACAAAAACCGTCAACCCCTCCCTCCCCTCCACACCAACACCAATCCAGCTCCCCCGATCCGTAATCGTATACTCACCCAATTTGCCCGCCGCTTTCAGCGCTTGAAACGGAAAATCCACAAAGCGATGATACCAAGTACTGAACGGTTCACTCCAAGGCGTCTGTCCTATTGCCGTCCAGATCGAGGATTCCTTGATATTCGCAGCTGATTTGTCGTATCGGGAGAGGAATCTGACGGGATGAGGGGAGGAAGAGGTGGAGATGGCAGAGCGGAAAAGGTGTCTGAAATGGGTATAGATTGAGGTTGAAGGGGAGGTGGGAAGGTGGGCTGGATTGGAAATTGGTCCTGGAGGAGGGGGTTTAGTTATGTGGTTGGGATATCTTCATATGCTTTATGAATAGGGATATATATACCAACGAGAAGCCAATGGTCCCTCCAAGCATACTCCCTCCTATCCGCCACCCCTTGATCCATGGCAATCTCTTCAGCCACCTTGTGATAAGTAATACTACAATCGGCGACTCTGTTGGCTAGATAATTAAACGAAGCAGAAGTATCTGATAATAACCATGCTATACTAAACGGTTCACTTCCATGTTCTTTTATGGAATAGAGGATGAATGCATTTGCTAAGGCGCAAATGAGGCCTGATTGTCCGGCGCCACCTGTGGCGACGCGGAGATGGATGGGTGGCGTGACGTGAAGAGGGGAAGTTGTGGGTAAGGAGTAGATTTCTGTGGGAGAGATGTAGGGGATGGTGGAGAGGTTTGGGTTTATGGATGCCATGGTGTATTAGAAAGGGAAGGAAAAATAACGTTATTTGTAGATAAGTGATGTTTAATCAAGTTGAGGTGTATTAGACTACGTTGATGTGCATATGCATGACAGGGATAACTAATCCATAGGCCTTCAAACAAAGGTTTCAAATTGTTGGTTTATCGAGCTGCATTGTTGGTAAGAAACTAAAAAGGTGCAATTTCCCACTTGGAAATAAATCATCTTAAAAGCACTATGAAATCATAATTAGTGTCACTTCTTGAAATACAATTTCTTTCGATAGCATATTTTCTAATGTAATGCTCTCTGCCAACCCTTATGTTACGTGGCCTATGCCCATAATATACACAGAACCTATGTTTTCATGCCCTGGTATAACCTCTAATCCCAATGCCGAACGCTAGGCCAAACGCTCATGCTCAATGCTCAGTGCTGTGAGGGAACCATTCGGAAAAGTAATCATTATTCAACCTTCGCCTCATCCCATTCTATGGGGTCTGCTCCCGCCAAGCTATTGAAATGATCGTCGTCACTTCTAGAAAATTCGCCGCTACCACCATTCGACATATCCTTTCCCTTCCCCTTCTCAAGTTTCTCGCTTGGACCAACGAACAATGCATCGGGATCACTACCAAGGATATTCTCTCTAGAAGTGCCATATCCCGAAGTACCATCGCCATCATTACTTGTGACCTCCGAATCGTTGCCTTCTTCGAAAGCACGATCCTCCGAAACAGCACCAGCATCATTGCCTCTCGTGGCCTCATTGCTTTTCTTGCTTTTCAAAGCTCCCGCAGACCCAGTACCTAAGTATGGTGCAGCTAGCTTCTCCGCCTTCGACTTCGACTTCCATTCATCTTTAGCCTCTTTACCAACATTCTCCGCAGGCTCCCACGACTGAGGATAGTCTCCCTCCCAGTCAATCAAGTAAAAGGTCTTTTTCTTGCCACCTTTGATCTGTTTCTTCTCTTCAACAATAGCCTTTAGGCGCCACAGTTGTTCCCCTGGGTCCGCCTCTAGCTCAAGACGTCTTTCGACACCTGATTCTTCGGCCGCCTCGCCTGAATCTTCGATGACTACTGGAGAAGAAGAGTTTCCTGGGCGTTTTTCTGGCGAGAAAATAGAAGGATTTTGAGTCATGCTGGAATATCTTTGCCGGATTAAAGACTCCTTCGTGCTATTACCAAGGTTTCCATTCTTAGCTCCGACTTCATCATCAGAGGTATCTATATTCATGGATGAAATAACGGAGGTATGGGTTTCGCTACGGGTACTTCGTGATCTTTTGGCTGGAACGTCATCACCTGAATCTTTAACATTTGGCCTTTTGCGCGATTTGGGTACTTTCAAATCATCTGCTAATTTGTTCTGGTCAAATAACTCCTGCTCGCCATCTGGAGTGAAGTTGACGCGTCTACTAGCACTGCCACTTGACTTGGAAGATCGTTCTTTGGTGTCCGTTGCTATCTTCTGCATCTCTTGCTTACTAGAGCTCGGATCGGTGGCAGGAATGGGTAGATAAGGGCTATGGTTATATTCAGGAACCGAAGCAAATCCAATTGGAATGCCACCTGCAGTCAAAGGATGTGTTTGGATTTTGGGTTTGCTACCAACGGAACCAGAAGCTGCTACACTGCTATTTTTAAAACGTGCGTTTGATCTCGAGCTGGATCTTGACTTGATTGGACTTGATGTTTCGGTCAAGTCACCATTGAGTTGGCGATTGAGAGCAAGAGCGTTATCGCCATCTTCTTCATCTTCATCTTCCTCCTCCTCAGTCGGGGTAGAGTCAATACTGAGGGTTCGTTTGCGTCGTCGTGGGGTAGAAAGAGACGGTTGTTGTGATATTTGAGACAGAGATATATTGTTTTGTGAGAGCCGTCGATTGTGAGAAGAAACAGGTGAGTCTTGTGCAGCGGCTTTCTTATCGACCTTGCGAGGCCTTCCAACCTTCTTGCGCGGCATCTCTGGGGTATTGCCACGGACCTTCTTTGAAGATCTTTCTTCATCTTCAGCTTCACGTGATGTAGTTTCCCTCAACTGACGCTTATTTGGATTGTGCTGGGCCTTTTGCTGTTCAGAGAATTCCTTGAACTCCCAGTCTTCGTAAGTCCGACGTGAAACGTAGTCTAAGACGTTTTCGAGTTTAACTACGATTTGGATGTTCGGTTTTCCTTTGAACCCGACAAAGTATACTAGAGGACCTTTTTTGTTAGGGTAAGGAGCCTTGTCGAGGATGATACCGTCCAAGTCGTCCGGCGGCATCATGGAGATGGGGATCAAAGGTGGACCTGATCTAGGTTTGTAGATGGGCCTCTCGGAGACCTCGAAGTCGAAATGTGAGCGAGTGGTTGAAGGTGGAAGGTGATTCTGGCCAGCACTCGTCATTATTTTTGGAGACATGGCCACGACTTCCTCCGGGTGAAAAAAGACGGGAAGTATGATAGGAGACGATATCCCATCTTTTGCGAAGTTGTCGCAAATTAAATACATAAAAAACGCGCGAAGGAGAGCGAAAACAAGTATATGATGGGATGCGGTGTTGAGACGTGAATAATGGCGGGCCGCGGAAGACCTATTGTGCAGTTAATTAAGTTTTGACTTTAGCTTTGTGCAAAGTAAGGGGATAATAGTAATAAAAATGAAGGACCTAGTCAAAGCGAGAAGGCATGATCGGAACAGGCGGAAAATGAAGGAAGGCAGTAAGTAGAATTTGGAGGATAATAGTAGAAGATCTAGAAGGCTGAAACCTCAGAAGCCTAACGTACTTTACTTCACTGTCTTCGTATTGAATGGCTAACAGGTGGAACTTGACTCATTCTGACATGATAGGTAACACTGTTGACAAAGCACTCTCTACTTCCATCTTCGGTTTCAATCAAAACCTGAAAATGTATGCGACGGAAGGAAGGAAGGAAAGAGGTACAGAAATAAAGAGGCAAAGAAGAAAAGGCCTAAAGAACTAAAGAGCTAAAGATCCATTTTCCAAAGTGCTGCCTAGAAGACAACCCCTGCCCAATCGAATCGCTAAAGCAGCCATCAAAGCTCTCCACAACGACGAAGCTATCTCTCTATCTACTACCAAAGGTAGACTCTCCACACCACACACGACTCACACAACTACGATCCCAACCCGATCAACCACCATGCTGTGCACAGCACCCACCCTCCGCACCGCAGCAATAGGCTGTCGGCTACAACCCACTCTCCTCACCCCTTGCACCACATACCATACTTCATCACCTACCCCTCTGCGTTCACCCGACTCTTCTGCTGCTCCTCGACGTCGAGTTCTCCTTGCAAAACACAATGTCTCCTTCAAATCAGCATTACAACAGATCAGGCGAACCGCCTCCACAACCAGCAACCCTTCTCCAACCTCCCCCGCTAACAACTCCAGACCCTCCCCTTCCACGGAAGTCCTCGACTGGAACACCTTCTTCCAACTACGCAAAACCCGTCGCTGGTACCAACTCGGTTCGTCCATCGGCGGCGGTATTGGTGGAATCTTCACCGGCTCCCAAATCCTCATAAATTCGGATATCGACTCGATCGTTGGCCAGTTCAACATCGATCCCATCATCTCTCTAGGGCTCATTTCTTTTGCTTCGGGAGGACTTGGGTGGCTGGTTGCTCCGGTGTTGGGGAATGCCGTGTTTAATTATAGGAATAGGAATTTTAGGGCACAAATGGATGCGAAGGAGACGGAGTTCTATGCGAGAGTGAAGAAGTATAGGGTTGATCCTGCGGGAGCTTCTGCTTCGAATCCGGTTCCTGGTATGTTCTCATTATCGTTTTTGGGTATACAAGAACGATGGAGCTAATAGATATGAGCAGATTATTACGGCGAGAAGATATCAAGTGTTGCAGGCTATCGACAATGGCGGAAAGACCAAAGAGCATTTAAAAAGAAACGGGAGACATATGTCTAAAAACCAAACAATTAAGGGAGGAAAAGAGCTTACATGATGGGTTTGGGATTTTGAAGGGTTAATTTGTTAAGGCTATAATTCTACGGTCCCCATAATTGGAAATGGAGAGCTGTGTCTTATTACTGGCGTTTACGAGCCTCTCCCTCTGTGGCAGCAAATAACAGACACACTCAAGCAGTATAAATAACAATACCAGATTCCTCTTTTGATATCAAAGTTTAGGACCATTCAGTATTCAGGCCATGAGCTATCTACTTGTTCCTTCCAAGCTTTCAAGCCTCCCTTTATGTCCCCGATATATCTTTTGCCTTGCCCATCCAACCCTAATTCCTTGAGCTTTCTGGTTACGACCTGAGAATCATTGCCCAATCTGCAAAGCACATAGATGGATGCATCTGAAGCTAGAATCTCTGGTAACCAGAAAGGCTTTTCCTCCAAAATGTTTCCAAGCCTGTTGCCTTGGAGTGTTGAGAAGGGCACATTCACAGAACCTTCAAGACTGCAAATATCAAACTGCACCTTCTCTCTCACATCAAGTAAGAGGTGCTCTTTCTTTGCCTCGTCCTTCAAAGCCTTATACTCCCTTGCCTCAATCCTCTCTTCAGGCTTCAGTAGAGCGACCGGGTTCGTAACACCACAAAACAGCACATAATCCAAAGATCCTGAACTTAAAGACTCCAAACTCAATGTTGCTGCCTCTCCACAAGCAAAACAACCAGGTCTCCTGGATCTCAGCCTCACGTTCCGAAACGGAGGGTTACTATTCGCAGAGAACAATAGCATAGAAACCGGATTAGTCTTCCCAGCTTCAACAACTCCTTCTCCTTTCAACTTCCCAGAAGCAATCAACTTGATAGCTTCCAAAGCTTGTAAAACTCCCATAACACCAACAACGGGTCCAATGATTCCTCCATCACCACAACTCACTACGCTTTCTGCAGGGGGTGGTTTAGGGAATACGCAGCGGTAACATGGTCCTCCTGATGGATTTCCTGGGGCTAGAGGAGGATGGTTGAGAACGATTAATTGACCATCTGTTCGCAGTGCAGATGCAGAAATCAGAGGTTTTTGAAGGAGGACACAGATGTCTGAGACGAGGTAGCGGGACGTAGGATGGTCGGTACAGTCTAGGACTAGATCATAATTGGAGACTATTGCGGCGGTATTCTGAGGAGTGAGATGTTCTGGATGGGCTTTGTATGTGATGTTCGGATTTAACCTAGGTTATGATAAGCACATGTATAATTGAAAAAGGCTGATTGACGAGGCTTACGAAGTGAGGTATTGAATAGCGCTATCTACCTTCTTCATCCCAACCTTCGAAGTACTGTGGATTATTTGACGATGTAGATTTGAAACTTCCACTTCATCGCCATCAACAAGTCCAATAGTCCCCACTCCAGCACCAGCTATGTAAGCGGCAGCAGGGCATCCTAGACCTCCTACTCCAACTATGAGGACGGAAGCGGATTTTAGACGTAATTGACCTTTTATATTTTAGCTACATTCTTTCGACTTGGAAAGTATATTTACCTTGAATGCCTATATTAGAAACAATCATTTGTCTTCCATATCTCTTATATTCTTCAGATGATAATGGCCATTTTCCATGAGTCACGGGAGATTCGTTCTCATCTGTAGCCGTGAGTTTTCCCAACTTCTCTGAAACATCCAGAACTTCCAAATTTGCTAGTTGTGCTTTCAAACCTTGAAGTTCTAACTCAATAGCAGCTATTTGCTTCTTTAAAGCTATTGCTTTTTCGTTTGCTGTGTTCATGTTGGATTTTCCGGTATGGGCAGAAGCTAGGTAGAAAGCTAAGCTTGGTCATAAAAATTATTTATTCGCTTGCTACAACCACAATGAAAGACCTCGGAAACCAATAATCCTGAACTCTCTATAATCCAGCAATCATGGTACAATATCTCTCTACAAGCTTGAGCCTAACACAAAAGCTAACAGCCCCTAGGTGCCCACTGCCCCCCAAAAGCGCACCACGATGCGCTCCAAAGCTTCAAAATCCGGCTCCGGCATTGGAGTCTACACACCACCAGTCCACCGCAAAGAAGCCATCATCTCCGACTCCTTCATTAATTCCAAAAAAGATAAACATACCATCAAGCGTTCTACCTTCGTAAACCGAATCGAGAAAGCACACAAGAAACCATTGAAGAGGAGACGACCTAATAAAAAACTTCTTACCACATTGGAGAGTCTGGCAGATGCGCTACCGGAGTTTGATGGCGAGGGGTTGGGTGGGAAAGAGAAAGGGGACGAAGGCAAGATTAAGCAGAAGAGTTTGAAGAGTAGACCTGGAGCGACGAAGAGGAGAGAAAAGCTGGAGAGGATGGAGAGGGAGAGGTTTGGAAAGAATATGACTCAGTTGGTTGTGGGAACTACTGCATCTCAAGAAAATGCTATGGTAGTAGAGAAGGGAGAGAAGGCACAACCATCTACAATGGCGAATCGATGGGCTGCTTTGAGAGGATTCATCTCCCAGACAATAGAGCAGAAAGAGGAGTTTAGGAAGTGACATTCTGAGATATCCGGTGGCGAGCATGAACAAATGGTATGTTAATCCAACCTATCTGCAAATATGTGTCTATCCGTTTCTAGCTTAAGTGAGCAAGACCCAAAGTGAAGACCAATTTATCAAAGCATATACATTATCTTGAAGACCAGTGCTTTTTAGAGTCATTCAAATCGGAGCTGAATAGTCCCAGCCAGCCATCAAGCAATTACTCTCCTCCATCCTTGAATTTCCTCTTCGTCACGTTCTCGACCCCAACTGTACGTCATTCAAAAAGGAGCTCACTCGATCATGATATCTTTTCTTGAAAAGGCTCTTTAATTCTTTTCAATCCCCTCTAAATACCTCTCAAAAATGGCTTCCCCCGAGCAAATCAGACTCAACATCTCCCGCTCCTCCTTCCCCCTCAAAACCAAACTATAACCCATCTCCGCCGCCAGCTCTCAGCCATCGAACTCGGTTTCTCCGAACTCCAGTCTTTTGCCTCCAGTTTCCACCAAAGGAAATCCTAGAAAATGATTACGAGAATATCTGTTCAGTAGGAGAGTAAGTAAAGAAATTATGTGAGAAGTATAAATTGGGCATATGATGCTTCAGCCGTTCCGATTTTGAAGGCTGGCCTGAGGGTCCGAAAGAGAGATGATACTTTCTCTCGTGCAAAAGGGCGGATTAGAATTAGAATCATGCATGCTGTGGGAATAGATATGCTTCGAGTATACCTCCCCTTCCCAATAGGTCAGACCAACCGACACCCCCGCCTCCAAACTCAATCTCTCCTTTACCCATCTCACCACCAGCCCCCTCTCCTAGCATTCCTTCAAGCTCGTCTACGAAAACTGGTGCTGGACCACTAACGCCTCCACCTGGCCAGAAATCCGGTCATTCATACTTGCAGTCAACTGGCCTCGTATCGATGTCTGTCTCGATACCTTCTAAATCACTAGTAGGGAATATGGGGATTCTTGTTCAGTCACTGGAAATATCTATCCTTATGAAAACCAGGAAAAAATTAGAAACAGCTTTCGCGAAATCCCTAGATAAATTATTTTCCACAATCACTCTAGAAAAAATATATGTACTTCAAATAAGCGGTGCTTATAAACTTTCTACCCCATTTCCTCCGTCCAAAGATTAAATGCGCTTAAGAGCAAAATGGAGTTATGAGTTCCGACCCTATCCATTTAATAAGGAATATTTACCGGTAGTAGTCGTGACGAAAACGGTGTTTTAGACGGGCTAAGGATATTTGTTGGCTTTCAATAGAGATTTTTGATGGTGAAAAGGATGGGAAATGGGATGAGAGGATTTTAGGAGATTTTTGTAAGGAGGCTATGGGGAGTTATGCGAGGTTGCTTAGAATGAGTATTCGGATGCTCCTTGAGTAGCCGTCTATCGAGTCTAATATTACCTATGGATTCAAGTCTAATTTGAGATATAATTTGCAGACTATGAGAGAGAAAGAGAGAGAGAGTTTGTATTATCATTGTTTTTCCTAATGCACTGCTGCATCTCTTATTATTTCGTGCACTCATCCAAATGTCATGCTGCTTCAGGAAAAGATAACTACAATGCTCTAAGCAAAGCAAAGCTAGCCCTTGCAACACGACCTGCATGTTCTTCGTCCCCATCATAACAAATTAAAAAGGACTTCTCTTCATAATCTTCCTTGACACCTTCATAACTCCGTATCTCAATCGCTCTCATAGTTGCTTTTCTCTTCCCCCATCAACCGCAAAATACTCACCTTCATAATGCATCTTTTGTCTCTCGCCTCAGCCGCTCATTTCCAAAGAAACAAAAAAACAAAACAAAAAAAACACAACAGCGAAGAAAAACACATGGCTCAAGAATATACAAGAATAGTCAAAGTGCTTCTTTCCAATCCGTGCTGAAGTGTATTCCACACCCCCTTATGGATAATATGGTCTACTACTCTGAGGAGTCTGATTATCGTAATCGATTCTTGGTGGACTTCTTGGTGGAGCTAGACCTTTATGAAAAGGGCTGGCACTTCGACTATCTTTTGAGTTGCGGTTTTCGTCATGTCTATCCCATCACATTGTTAGTGTATAACCCCCCCAAACGTTTCCTTCATCCAACTCCTCGGAAGAGGATTAAAAAAGAAAGATATAAATTAATGGGCCAACTCACGATCTTCTCCTCTCACCCTCCTTCCTAAACCCCTCAATAATCTTCAGCATCTCCTTTCTTCCACCATTAGCATCCACAAACTTGCCCGCCATGCTCATAGACACTTTCTCCTTACTATTCGCACTCAACAGCCGATTCAGCAACAGATGCCTCATCTGTATACACACATAGATCCCACAGTCACTACCATTCTCCTGCTGCGGACTATCCTCCAAATTCACGAACCGGATTCTTCTTCCCAACAACACTTCGAGTTTGTTAACGCAGCCATAAGCGTCGTTGCGGTTGGAGGGGGACATGGAATCGTAATGGAATGCTACGCCATCGACAACTGAGACGAGGAGGAGAGACCAGTGGGAGCCGCCTTCGGCGACGGAGACGTTTCGCGCGTCGTTGATGGGTAGGAAGATGTGTGTTGTGCGGGAGAAATCGGGGAGGGCATCTTTAAGGGAGAGGGGGTTCGGTGTTTGCATTAGCAGGAACGCCATTGAGGGCCTTAGGAGGACGATATTCGAAGAGGGGTACTTTATAAGGTGCTCGCGCTCGAGCCATCTGTTCTTTGTAGTGAGGCGGAGTTATGTGTAGAAGAGGGGAATGGGGGCATACTCTTCCCAAAAAGCTATTGTCTGGCAGATTAGTTAGTATAGCTATGAAGAGGAGGGGAGGGGAGGTTTACATTATCTGTAAGCCAGTCATTCTTCAATGTATCGACATCTTCTCTCGTTACTGTGAACCTCCATTAGTGGTAGCCTAGAGATAGCTCCATTAAGAAACATACACCGTACATCATAGTCTGCTAAAGGATTAGTTACAACCTCCAAGTCATGTCGCAGAGCTTCTCAAGCACTTACAACTTAGATATGGGTCTTCGGGCGAAAGCTGCAAATGCGTGTCCGTCAGTCCGCCGTCGCGATGTGTCTGCCCGAATCCTAGCCACAGAAACGTACCGTATCTCCAAAGAGGGAGCTCACCCTTCCGCCAAAAGGGTGGAAGCCACCTTGTACCATTATGCTTTTTGTTGCTGTGTAATCGGAAGATTTTACGGGAGGTAAAAAGTATTTCTGATCGAGGGCGAAGAGCAAATCGTCCTGTATGAGCAAAGTATTTTGATGCTTTTGTTGCAATACCTTTGTTGAGACTATGTGAATCTTAAGGCTATGTAGCAGAGTAGAAGGTGAACAATATTGTTTACTTTGTGAATGTAATTTCAGAAGTCATCGTCATTGTCGGGACTTAGATAGGTAATTTGTATCGTCGTTCATTGGTTGCTAGCTAGGCAGCTGATAACAATAGTCTACGCCTCAATCAGGTGCTAAAAATCAACTACCTTATTTTCACATCGAATTTGTCCACTTGTGTACCATTATGATTTTGTGAATGTCTTATATTGCTATTGCTGCTTGGACTACTCTTCACTACTTAATACGCTCTCTTCGCTAATAATATTACTCTTAAGTGGTAGGCACAAAGCCACACGGAAAGCCATTGGAACCCGAACGATCCAGCCCGCAAGAGTACTTGCTATCTTCAATCACTGCTCATGTATCAAAGCACAATTCCTCCCATATCAGCCTTGCAGACCACGCTGACCTTCTACGATTAGTCTCTGAATTGCAGCCTGATCTGCTCTCCACGACTTCTCGTAGCCAGCTATTGACAATGCCTTCATATCCTCTGTAGTCTGCATCACGAACTCTTTGGCTTCAGTATAAACCTTGACGGCTTCTTCCAGTTTCTTCTCAAGAGTTTCTTCGACAGCAGCTATTTCGGCTGCCCGCTTTTGCAGCAAATTGCTTACAATTTTGGCACCATTTTCCTCATATTGATGGACAATGTCAGCAAGCTGATCCTCTTCATTTTGCAATCTCATAACCATATCCTATTTCAATTAGCTCAAATCAATCATCTTAAAAGGATATCAATGCTCACATCTGCGACATTGTGCAATGTTTCTGCATAGCCTCTATAGTGAGATCTGATGGCTATATTCCATGTTTGATTTGGATCGGCCTCCGAGAGCGGGTTTCTTGATGCTTCTCGTGGATTAGATTCGGATGAGTCGTCCGTCACACTCATCTCACTTGGGGAAGCCAGTCTGGAATAGAGCTGTCGTGCTGGTTCTACGAGAGTCTTATCAGGGTCTTCTGAAGGCTGGAAGGTGACCTTTTGATAGGATTCCAACTTCGTGACCTCCTTAGATTTATCAGCTTGAAGTAGCTGAGTAAAGTCGCTCGATATTTGCCCTGTCTTTTCGACAAATGGGTCAACCAAAACTTTGCCAGGAGCAATGACTTCTTTGGTGGATAAACCCTCGTATCTACCATTGTGTATCTTCTTATGAGCAATATATCGAGGGCCGATATCTCCTGGCGGCGCAGGCTTGGGCTTCGCGATACTAGACAGGGCCTTTGAGCTAAATAGATCAGTCCTGCCTGGTGCTGTCTGAGCTCCAAGTACAGCAGGTTTATCTTTTTGCCTAGGCTCAAGGTTAGAAATCGGCATCTCAGTTGCAAGCTTCTCCATAAGTTGTTTATTCTGCAAATTTCTCTCGGTTCGGCCCATATGGTCAAGCTGAGATACCTTTCTTGAAGCAATAGGGCTTCCATTGTCATCCACTCGAGTGACTTGCGAACTTTGCTTCGAGAATTGTTGGGTTGGAGGACTACTGTGGAAAGTTTGCATGCCATCCTGTCCAATTTCTGCTTGAGGGTTGTTCTCTGCCGGGCTGACACTCTGTCGTTTCTTGACGGGGCTCTGGTTGTCAGGGTCAGCTTCAGCGAGGTGTCTTTTCCTCTTCTGATCGACGTGCGTTATTAAGTCTGTCACTTCCTCCAAATCGCGATTTAGCTTTGCAGATCCTTTAAAAGTACTTGATGGCCCCTGATTTAGTGCGCCTTTGGGTCCAAAGGTAATCACCTGAGGTTTCCTGACACGGCTGTCATCAAGAAGTAGTTTTTCAGATATGACAGCCACTGATGCGTTTGTGGCTTTTGCTGCTAGTTGTGGACTCCTTCTAATGGGCTCCGACTGCGATACTGATTTCCCCTTGCTCTTTGTCTTGCTCAGAGGGGTTGGATCAAGCGTCTGGGCTCCAGCATCTGGTTTGCATCTCTTTGCTGACCCATGTGATTCTATAGCAGCCTTCTCTTCTTTTTCCTGATGTTCTATAGCTCGGGGTCTTTTAAGTGCATTGCGTTTAGGTGCATGCATAATAGGAGAACAGCCGAGCTGAGGTACAGCCTTTATCTGGTGGGTTTCGGCCTCTTTGGAAGAGGTCTTACTATACTCGGTGTCTGCTGCCTCGACTTTGTCTTCATTGCGTGGTCTTGTCTGCTCCATGCTATTGATTAGCTTTTTAGACATAAGCATAGAATCGCCATTAAGCCCATTTGCTTGGACACTATTAGACTTGTTCTTGTTGGGTTGAGGTGATTCGTCTAGAGCGCTGAGGAGGACATTCAGCTTAGATGATATGTTAGACGACGTCTCCTTTAGAAAGCTGCTCTTAGGTGCCTTGGCTCCTGGGTTCTCTGGTGTTGCATCGTAGAGATTTTTGTCGTCTGAGGAGAAGTTTTGTGTAGAGAATGTTGAATCAACTAGATTCTTGAGTGCATTTCTAAACTTGTTCTTCTTGCTAGCTTTCGTAGTAGCTTTCGAGGTCTCCTCTTCGTCAGGTTTTTCGGGTTCTTCAGGAACCTCCCACCCATCGTCAATTCTACCCTGCAAACCTTTGTTAACAATACGGCTTGGTGGCTGTATTGAGAACAGCGGAGCTTTTGGCTTCACGAAATACGCTTTGTCTCTCTTTGCCCTTTGAAATAGGCTCTTTCGTGTCTTGCTGATCACAAACCCTTGGGCTGTAGGCGGAGAAGAAACATTTTCTTGTGTTCGATGAAGCTCTTTAGCCAATATGTTTGTAGAGTTATATGTATCATCCCCAGCGGCCGGCTTCGGCTCTAACGTGTCATGCT
Source organism: Chlorencoelia australis (assembly GCA_003988815.1). Taxonomy (NCBI): domain Eukaryota; kingdom Fungi; phylum Ascomycota; class Leotiomycetes; order Helotiales; family Cenangiaceae; genus Chlorencoelia; species Chlorencoelia australis. The sequence continues at coordinate 33,549 of QYAN01000118.1, forward strand.
CATCAGGGCTTGTGGGGATATTCCGTAAGGATGTGTCTGCATTGGCATGTTGTGTAGAGCCCTGAGTATTCGCCGTAGCCGCTCCCTTGGCCAGAGTAGTCTCGGGCGTAGTCTTAATATCGTCATCGTTGCTCAAATGCAGGTTCTGAAGTGTCGTCTGTTTGACCGACGACTTCATGGCGTTTAAGGGCTTCCTAAAACTACTTTCCTTTAGTACAATAGGCGGCTTTAAGTTTTTGGATGATTTGAATCGAAGAGGGCTAGCATTATAGATGTCTCCTTGTTCCAATTCTTCACCACTTCCTAGCTCTTGCATTGTATCCAAATTATCCGACTTATGAGAACTGATTTCGGTTCTACCAGTCTGAATTTCTGCATCCTCGATCGAATCTTGAGAGACACGTGATTGTATGTCACTCTGGCTCTGGCCTTCGGTGATCCCATCAGAAGTAGGGAGTGGGTGGTTGACTGTGCTAGCATGTCTATGGTCGACCTCTTGGATTAAGAATTTTTGTTCGGGGTGCATACGGCGAAAATCGTCGACAAATTGAACTACTTCATCTTTGAGGACTGTCAACGCTATTTGCTTTAGTTTGACTCCTCTTGAGTCAATATAGCAAAAGCCATCTTTTGTATTTTCGAGTTCTAGGACTAGATCCGAGAATTCTATCTGGCTTGAGTCTTCTGTTTCCTGAACCAGAATGCGAGTTATAGGTGTTATTGGTATCTCGAGGCTTTGGTCGAATCGGTCCTCATTAGCAGTAGCGAGCAGGCTGACATAGTTTTGATCAACGACCATATCTACGTGGTGACCGTATGTGCCAAAGTCGTAGTAGGGATCTGTGACTACTGCTTGTGAAAAGTAAATTTGTTGTTCTGTCAGGTTCCTAGGCAACAATCAGTCATTTGTTGCATTTGGTTACTTATCCAAAACTCACGGGCTGTTTCCGTCTTCTTTCGGACGCCAGCACTTATCTACCCAAGAGTTGAACCGGTCTGCCCATCCTCTCTCTCCTTGTGATGCAACTGGGAATGTACTGTAAAGCTCTCTAGGTGCGTCGAATGGCCACATGCGGTCCGCATCAGTTCCAGAGTTTAACATGGCTCTAACGACTTGTCCGCAGATTAGTCGGATGATCTCGTTTGGCTCGTCGAGAATTAATGGGCCAACCTTCCGTCTGTGATTTGCCCAGTCAGCCAGGTCATAGTAATATATGTTTGTGCCTACCTCAAGTCCTCCGATCCAATTTCAAAAATATCGCGAGCCTTCTCCGAGCCTTCAAATAGTTGGAGGAGTAGGATGCCGACCTGAATTAGTGTCAGTTATTTGAAAACGTAGATTACTATTTGTACAACATACCCATCGTCGAATGCCAGGATGTTTTGCAACGTCGACAAAGTATTCTACGCTTGAATAGAGGCATTTCTGTCCAATCGCTGCCATCTTCCTCTCTTCAGCTCGATTATTAGAACCTCTACGAGATTCGAACAATGTAGCCTGACTTGGTCAGCAATCTTGTGTTCTTCACGTCTAAACTTAGGACCTACCGCGAGTAAGTGCATAACACGCTCGCCTTCCCGGCAATACTCAGCATTCAACACCGTCTCCAGTATCAGGCTGAACACTGTTTCGTCGAGTCGGCTACAGTAGTCATTTTTCTTGGTCTCAAGTACTGAAAGAATGGTAGTCACGGCTTCTGCTTTGATCGACAATTTCATGTTGCGCACAGTGCGCAACGCCTCGTTCAATGAATTAAGGACGTCCTTCGACAACCTGGCAAGTGGATCAGCATAGGACTAATCGCGGTGTGATGTGCCTTACTTGATGTCGCCATTTTCCCTCGCAGCTACTAGAATTTCGTCGCACAATTGTTTCAAGAGATTCTCCACAGAAACAGAAGTCTTCTGTGCTGCCTGTGATTTCTGGGACTTCTGGGGTTTTTGGGACGTGTTCTTCGATTCTCGAGGAGCCATGGTGTAACGCTTTCTGCTGAAATTAGTTGCGTCGAAGGGAATGGAAGAAGTACCACCATACATGCACTCAAACTCAATACTTCACTTAACCTCGAGATAGCGCTTGAGATAATAATCAGATCACAATAATTTGCATCCACCTAGTTTGCGGTGGCAAATTACAAACGGACGCGCTGAAGTCCAAATTTGGTGCAGTTGAAGTTGCAGTTCGACAGAGTATCGAATGCGAAAGGGATTCTTAAGGTCGCCAAAAAGATGCTTCAAGAACCAACACGTGCTCAATTCACTTTCCCGGGTTGAAAATACCAACGTCTTCTACTCATGCCAATCGATTTTTTTTTTTACGATCAAATAATTAAGCCAAGAAACAACAAGGTCGGAGAGGCGAGGATTTGTCAAGGAGCTCTCGAGAATCCAGAGAGAAGTGCTCGTGGTCGGTCGGCTTAGGATGTGAATGGCTTTCATTTTGTAGCTTACGACAGAGCAGAAGCAAGTTGAAAACTTCGGGGTTCTAAAGCAGTTTAATCTTGCACTTAATCACTTATTAACCTCTCACTCTTTGGGACCTTAACTATTCAGCTTTACGAGCATCTTTACATCTCACTCACAAAGATCCTATAGTCTCATCTTTCTCTCTCAAGTCTTCGACGCTAAGCGATAAACGATCTCATCCAACGGAAATGGGGAAGCAGAACTCCACTCAAGAAGTTAACAATCATGATTGTCGAGTGATGTATGTTACAAAATGTGATATAATAGCTAGTGAAGACGTAGGATACTCAGGAACATCCCTGAGGTGACTAATATTGTATACATCTCAGCTCCATTGTGTCACTCTCTTTTCCCATGAGAGAAATGTGAACAAATTTATAAGGCGTCATCTATATTGACTCAACCATTTCCAGCTACCCAACAGGCATCGGTCATATGAAAAAGCTGTCGGTATGAAGTCTTCCTCCAAGACTGTTCCTTAGTTCAAGGTATTCCCACATGGAATTAAATACCTATCTATTTCTGGGGAACTCACATGAAGTGGTTGGTGCTGCACGTAATGCCAATGTTGAAAAATTTTGCAAACCATGAAATTAAATTTAAATAGATTATCATTATTACCATTACTCCTAGACTTAATCAGAGTTCAAATGAGCTTGGTCTCTTTAAAACATGTCCATATTCCAATCGCTCAGAGTTGCTGTTTTATTACCGATCAAATACGTGAAGATATCCCACCAGCCATAGAAATCGGCTTTCGCATTATTCCAATCACCTTTAACTCCATTCGGGGGTGTAACTTGCTTACAGTCTGCTTGATGTAAAATATTAATTCCCTGGTAGCCCTCTGTAATATTCACCTGGAATGTCTTGCCAAGCCTAGGAATCGGCTTAGCCACAATATCAGACGGGTTTCTCGTTTGATCCATGTTTGGATCATAGCAATACTTGATCGTTTTGTCCTTCTTGTTGCACTTGTCTTTTTCAACTTCCTTGAAAAACTCTATCCTGACCCGATTTGTCCAGTACACGTAGAGAGAGGAATAGTTAACGGTACTGCCACTAGCAACGAGAATGTTGGAGATGTTTTGGCAATATGAGTGTCCTGTGTCTGGGAGATGTCCATTGAGACCAGGCCAGGAACCTGCAAGAGCTCCAGTTGCGTTGCTCGTGGCAGCGTTGGTTTTAGCCTCGTCTTTTGTCGCGTCAGTGTCTGAACGACTCTCAAAATTTACGGGTGGCCACTACAAGATAAGAGAGTCAGTAATATTCTAAGTAGGGCTATCTCAGGAATCAAACGTAAACTTGAGATGGAATTCCCGCTTCCGGAATATAGGAGGAATGCGGGAGGATATGCAAGCTCCAGCTTCTAAATCGGTTTGATAGAATAGAAAACTCGGTGTTGACTTACGAATACCGTGCAGTTCAGGTGCCCGTCATGGATAAGATGTTCTGCCTTATTTAGACCAGTATCCGTGGCAGGATCGTAGCAACCTTCCACTGTTGCCTTTGCTACCCAATATTTGGACTTTTTCTTTAGTGATTCATACTCATGGTAAGCAGCAAGAGCTCCACCCAAAGATCGCTTGTCGACCTCGGATATGTAAGTTTCAGATCGTCTAAGTAGTTTTTGTGCCATGTTGCTGCGGAAGAACCAATTCTTCAATATCGAAGAGAAAGAAAGAGTATCGGTACCTGTATCGTCTTCGTCATCGTCCATCTCATCACAGGAATTATATTCGATATCAGAGCTGAGATCAACATCCATATCATCAATAATAACCTGATGAATTTAGCCATAAGTTTTGTACGATATCAAAAGGGATAGCTTACACCTCTCTCTGTCCTGCTATCGATGGATGTTCTTTCGTTCTGACTATTGGCGAGATGTACTACAGACGCTTGAGTTCCAATTGCGAGAGCGCTTAAAAGAAGCACAACTTTGAGATGCATAATGAAAGGAAAGAAAAGTACTTGGCCAAGGTAGGAAGAGGAAATGGGACGAGGAAAGGTTGTGGGCTCTGATAAATACCCCAAAGAAAAACAAATAAGAGACCGAAAGCGAAAAAAATGTTGGGAGCCTAGAAGGAAAGTCGAAAGAAATGACGAAGGGAGGACAAAAGTCAGCACCTGGCTAAGTATAAATGTGTACCCACAAAGTGTGAGAAGGGTGAAGAGGTCGGGTCAGGTATGCAGTTATGACTAGGTGGAAACAGATTGTGGGAGACGGCTCGTTATAAGCCTCAGCTGCTTGGCACAGAGGCAGTACCTTGCAAGCATTTGTTGGATCGGTCCTGCTATAGGCCTTAGGAGGTACCCCTATCTCAAATATGCACCCACAGCAGGCCGTGGCCATCCACTCGACCTTATCTATCCATAGATATAAAGCCAGCCTGGAAGCTCTTTGCTATCTTTAGATTTGGAGCCTTGTAGAAATACCAGCCGAGGGAACTTGATTTTAGAGAGCGTACGATGAAGAGGAAGCTGGAAATGACCAAGGAAACTAGAATGCAATTCCATTTTCATAGAAGAAATTGCTGGTATTTCATTAGTCAAAAGTAGGAAATAAAACGGACAAATTGTGTTCATTCGATTGAGAACTGTGTATGAGGAAATATATATATAGAAATTGACTCACAATTGCTGTCTAAGCGCCTATTTGTTGGTGTAGAGGATAACAGGATGAGGCCAGAGGCCAGAAGCCTCATCCTACTAAATCCTTTTCAGAGATCCCTGGCCTGAAAGTCCTAAAATACTTAAGGGACACCAGGAGAAGCAAACACTTCACTCTTGGCGAAAAGATTTGTTCCAGGATCACGCTCTTAGGGGACTACTTGAAGTACCGTTCTGCCTTCATTGTCTTCAGTAGCTAGCGGTACAACAGCTTGAAGATTTTCATCGGCGAGTGTTCTCCAGAGATGAGGTGCTATTAATGGGAGCTAGAGAAAAGGGAAATCTGAGATTTAAAACGTGGATTCCCCAAGTGCACGATCAAAGCAATTTTATCGCAATCTATTGATAAAATTCTCAGAGTTCTCAAGAACTCGTCTATAGTAACCTTATCTGTCTGCAAGCTACGCATGTAATGGAATCAATTATTTTGGGATAGCCGTCTCGTGACCTTCCCTTCGCAATAGAACGACAAAGTCGCTGACATACACAACTTAAGTTTCACCCCTACTAATGCAGGACGCAAGTAGTTGCAAAAACAAAAACCAAAAAATGTTGAAAAGTCTTTCGTCAACGAGTGTCGCGGGTTGAATCACAGCGCTCGTAGTTGAAGCTCAGACTTTGATACACCCAGCGGTAATCATCTATTGTAAGCCTTTGCTAATTCCTATATATACTATAAAAGGTGTGGGTATTGATTATGGTTTCTATTCAATATCGACAGAGCCGCTACTTACCACAAAATAACAGTAGGAAAAGGAGCTCTGGGCCTAGGCCTCACAACAGCTTCCTTTTGGAATCGGAGCAGTCGGTATATCATTCATCGTTGAAGAATTGCCACTCGTGACGATAACGACGAAGAGACAGGGAGATTGACTCCTACTGTGGAAGCGGGGAGAAGTGCTGCAGACCCGTAGTATAAACCCAAGCCTCTTCTTAATCAATATGCTCGTCAAGAACATGCATAGGGGCCTGTCATGCTTTTCTTTATCGGAAAATGTCTATCTTACGCTTTGCGAAGAGGAAGACAGACAGAATCGGCGTTTATGGTCTTTGATAACTCTGATGACATTACAACCATTATTGAATTGTGGTAATTGATGCATCGTCGTCCTTTCAACCTCGATCAAGATATTAGATCAGGATCTTTCATATGAGCGAGAAAGCTTTATGGGGTTTGTTTGCTCAAAATTGCCTCACGAGTATAGTTTCAATAGGCTCTATAAGCCTTATAGCTATTTAGCTTTAGATACTACAACTTATTCAGCATCTATGAAGTCCATAAGCTATGTGAAGGTCTCATTTTCGTTCGACTCTTAATATTTTGTGTTGGATTCTGGACGAACGAGGAATTCTGGAGAACTCATGTAATTTGACTTGTCCTCCTACTTTTAGGAGAAAATAGCTGTATTTATAGTACAAAAATCCTGATCCAGTGAGAAACATCTAAACCTATTTAGGAGGCTCTTGGATTAGAAACACCAACCAACAGCCTAAAATCAGGGAATTAATGATGTCCAATCAATATTCCAACATTTTGTAACTCCTAATTTCCACTCCACCTAAGTCAAACTTAAACTCCTCCTTATAACTGAAATTAATTTATAGTTTGGAGTAGAGGTTTTTAGACTACTTGGAATCTCTCCATTCGAAACTAGATCCCCTTTTTGTGCCCTAACACTACTCTGAAGAGACATACCGGAAGTTCATACCGGGGTAGTTAACGTATAGCTTTACTAATCAGAATTAGTTAAACACGACCCGGATGCTGGGGTAACTAGATATGATTGATCCATGTGAGGAAGGGTTCACCCCGAAAGCTTATTACAACTTCATAAATTTATTTCTTCAGAAATATGGACATCGGTAATAATATCAGAGACAACAACCATCCAAATGGACTTAAGAATTGTTGAAGATGCAACAAGATTCCGCATCATGCTTCAACTGCTGGAACATTTCTTCCCCCCTCTTCATCCACATCTGAACTACTTCAATGGCGAGAAGGCAGGAAGAAAGAGGAGAGCCCTTCTGGGTGACGTTTTGAATTCACGTACCTTCTCTGCAAACAGTCTGCTCAAAGTTCAATATCAAACACAAGTGATGACTTTGGAATCACAAGGAAGCCTAACCCCACCATATACGAAAGTGGGATTCTCTGTGCGCGCAAGTAAATGGTGCTTCCTTTGTTTCTCTTTCTCTTGTACAGTCAAACCCCTGTTAAGACGATCATCCATCCGCAGGATATGGATATCCCCACTAGTGCGATATATTTCTCAGCCCCAATTAATTTACCATACAACTTCTGATATTTACAACATCCTCTTAAACCTTCTAAATATTGTTTTATCAGTATCATTTTAGCCTTAATTTCTACTGCCTAACGCCTTTAAAATACCCCATTTCAATTGAAGAGAAACGTGTTTTACGCTGATGGGCTTACCAATAAACTTTAAAGACTATCCAATAAAGCCTTAAAAGTAGTTGTTTTTGGTGTATTTTCGCTTAATATTACAGTAATTGCAGGTATCACCGGTAATTGCAATTACGAAAAAGATGACAAGGGAATAGTAGTAACAAAGTTGGTTCAGATGTAGTTCTATTCTCTACGTGCTACGTGTGGTGTTGATATATGCTCATGCCTCGATGAGTTATGAGCTAGTCCCAATCCGGTAAGTAGGCGAAGGAAGGGCATAATATTAACTACTATACGAGTTACGAGCTGGCAATTAGCCCGAAATAGAGGCAGTTCTTTAGGGCAGATAAAGGGAGAGAAACAAGAAGGAATTACAACTGGTGAACTGCTACGAGTAAAGGCAAGGCAGATTTGGTTACAACTTCCACAATTTGCAGGCAAGAAATGCCTAGAATTTAGTACATGGTAGCTTAAGAAGAAACACAACATAATACCTATTGAGTATGCTAAAATGATAGATAACCTTTTAACATAGTACATTAGGAGCTTGAAAGCCCTGAGTCTGTATATAAGGGTATTCAGGTACAGTTAGGAGACCAGATAACTTTAGAAAGCTAGATTATATAATTAAAACCTTTACTACTATTCCCCCCTCCTCTCCCCCTAAACAAACGTTAAATTTACGATAATAAATGTGGCACGGAATCTACCACCTTAACAGGGGTTCGACTGTATTAACGTTGTTGCTACTTCGTACAATGGAATGTTGTACCCTGGCGCTGTCACTCCCTGTCGAGCTAAGCCTTACTCAGCCGCACGGACAGTAATTCTATTTGGGCTTTTAGAGCCAGAAGTGCGGCTGAGGCTCTTCTTTTAGCTCGACGCCAATTTTTTTAATATGAATTCCGAGTGAGAATCCAAACGGATAATAATTTGAATGCCAAAAACATCCTCCTCGTTTCAAGAGAAGACTTCGCCGACTTTGATCGACGTTGCGGCTATAGCACTCCCATGTCGCATCATCTTGAAACAAGAAGAGTTTAAATGCAAGCGGACCTCTCACGATATGCGGCCCCCAAAAAGATCCTCAGATTCAGAGAATAAGTTATGATTAAGGGGGCTTTGTACCATGTACGAAACTCTCGTAGCATATCCCACTCTCCCTAGCTAGTCTCGAGGAAGTAACATACATGATGGATAATTCATCTATGATAAGTCTCTATCTTAGAGCTCCATCTTTCGTACATCCGTTCGTTTTATTTCGTTATGGCTTTATGATATTACGTCCCCCAATGAGCAAGTCTAGAAATGTCGTTGAGGATCTTCATTGCTGTTCTAGGATTTCCGAGCTTGGCTGTGGTCAGAAGTCAATCCACCGCAGAAGGAAATTATGACTATATAGGAGGAATTCCACTGCGGACACCAGATGAATGTCCGTCGGGGACATTAAATGGAGAAATGACTCTTCAGCAAAACTGCTGTGGTGTGAATCAGACTTTTGTGAAGGTTGAAAGCTCTGTATGTTGCGAATCAGGTGAGTTTCATTTTGGTATCTGTTTTCTGGACATTGGCTGAATTTCCCCAAAAGATGTCGATTGTTATAACGAAGTTCTTGCGGCCCCGAAGGTATAAAGACCTCTTCTCTTATGAAAGCGTTGGGCGACTCTCATTCTAACATATTCAACTCAGTGTGCGGATCCATCTTGGCAGCTTTGCGGAACTGCAGGTGCGTATAAACGGGTTCCTTATTTTACACTCCCCAATCCTCAGACAGGTGCTTGCATATAGATGTGCATTTGCTTCACTTTCCCAAAGGAGAAAATTGACTTCATTCCCTTTCGAATTAGGCAAAAACTAACTTCCCGACCATCATCAGGCGGAGGATTTTGTTGTCAGGAGGATTGGGTATGCTTTACACAAACAGCTGCAGGGACCCTTGGATCAGGAGTAGGCTGTTCTTCTCCAGGAGCGACGGTGAATTCGGGGCAGTCTGTAGTTAGCACTGTTTATCTCGCAAATGCTGGCCCCGATGCTACTACCACAAGTACTTCCTCATCGTTCAGTACAGAATCCTCTTCGTTGACACCTTCTTCCACATCATCAGCATTCCCACAGTCAACGATAAATACCCGGTCGTCATCTTCGACTTTGTCAACTAGCTCTTCTAATACATCTTTGGGTATACAAACTACGACTCCAGCAACTTCAAGTGCTTTAAGTAGCACTATAAGCGGAAGTGCTGATTTAATTCCCACAACTCAGAAAAGTGGTATCAGCGATGCTGCAAAAATTGCCATCGGAGTCGTAGCAGGCATTCTAGTGATGTGTTTCGCATTTGCAGGAGGAATATGGTTCAGCAAAAGAAAGCTCCGACAACAACAGTCCTTTCCACACTCCTCATCTCAACTACCCGAAAAATCGAATTACCATTTCGATCCACGCAGTCCAGCAGATAGCGAATTAGGGGGTACATCTGCGAGGGTTGAAATGCCTAGTGAACAGAAACCGATTGAGATTGGTCATGGATTGGTTACAGAGATGGATTCCGGGGATGATGCGCATAGACGATATACCATTCCTATTGTTATGGCTCATTAAAGTATTGTTGTTAGGGAGAGTCCCATCTTACCAAAAACCACTTATGTTAAATAATACCACACCAACACCCACCCTATTTGTTGAAAATGGTGCTTCAAAAGCTAAATTGGTGAGGAAATTGTAGTACTAAATATGTTGACTATCATCACTATTTTTGTAATTATCCATCACTGCAATCATCATAGGCCGCTCTTATATGCTGTATTACCGTGTGCTATTTCTGTCACTATTTATTGGCTGTCCTACCTGGCCCCCATCTATGGAAGTAGGCTATCCTTTTTTTTCCAGTTCTTAATATGGTATTCTGTCGTTATATGTACAAGACAATTGGCTACTATTTAACGCTCTCTCGCATCAACTCCTTTGTACTACATGAGCATCAAATCAAAAGTCTGACAAGATATTCAGCTTTAGAAATCTAGGCTGAAGTAGGGTAGAGTGGGACCCTGAAAGCTTACGCCCCGCCTCTAAGTGCTGACTCCGAGTAGCTGCTACGGGGATATATAAATACTTGTCCGCAAGTTAACTCGGAAAGAAGAATGTAAGAGATAAAAAGAACAAATCTTCTCAATTGTAACTCTAAAAGTTTTTCAATAATTCAAAACACGCAATCATGGCAGCTTCAAATTGGGCAACGAAACCATTCGAATTAATCCCAACTCCACAATACACTGTAAAGAACCCCCTCCTCCCCTCTTGATCCATCCATTCAAAAAAAAATAAAAAAAATAAAAAATAAATAAATAGAATAGAAAAGAAAAAAATTAACAAAATCTCAAAACCAGACCAAAGAAAAACCAGACATATACATCTCATGCGCCAGCCAAATGGCCATGATACACAACATCATAATCCGGGGCCTCAATACTATCTATCTGCAAGCACCACACGTTCTCGCAGCAGACCGCGCCGATTTCATTGAATATAGTAAATGCTGGGTTGACTTGGTGACGTTGCATCATGATGGAGAAGAAGAAATGCTGTTTCCGAATATTGAAAAGGCGACGGGAGAGCAAGGGTTGATGGCTGCTAACGTGGAGCAACATCGTATGTATTTCTTTTCCTCCTTTTTCCTATTTAGCACCTGTTGTGAATTTGGGGAGAAGAGCTGATAGACGAGGAATAGATGTCTTTCACGAAGGACTCGTCGTCTTCCGTGCTTACCTTGACACCTGTACACCCTCCCCAACGACCTTTTCTGGCGATCACCTAGTAAGCGTAATCGATACTTTCGCACCAGCTCTCATCCAGCATATGCATGATGAAATTCCGACTTTCCTCCTCCTCTCTAAGCAATCTTCTTCCGCTTTGGATATGTAAGTTTATCATTTTCTCTCCTTGAATATCCTTTCCTTCATCTAACCCCTCGAAATACCATATCTCGAACCCCCCCCAAAAAACCAAATACTAAAACCTTCTCACAACATAGAGAAGCAGAATGGACACGCGCAGAAGAACACGCCTTAAAAAGCGCCAACCCCTTCAAAGAAGTCATTTTCGTCATGCAAAATCACGACGTCACATTCGAAGAAGGGATGTGGAAGAAACTTCCAGAGAAGATGCCTGTAGTGATGAGGTGGTTGTGTTGGTGGTTTTTTCCTTGGAGGTATAAGGGCTATTGGAGATTTGCGAGTTGTGATCGGTATGGGAGGCCGAAGGAGAAGATGTTTGCTAGGGCGAAGGAATAAGTAAGGGGGTTGTGTGGAAGATGGGGATCGGAAATAGAAGATTGAGGAGGGAGGGAAAGGTGGGTTGGTTTGTGGATGAATGAATGGCTGAGATAATAGTGCAAGTAGGGAATTAATCTAAAGGGAAGTCTATTGTCAATAAGAATTTGAGTGGTTTGAAATTTGAAATTTACAGTTAGACTGTATAAACTTGAATCAAGTGAACTCGAATAAACACGAGTGTAAAACAAAGACAAGTTTTGTGGGGGATCGTAACAACCTTCATGTAGTGAACTCTTCCTCGTTCACGCCAATGCATCAGTGAAATCAAACCAAGCTCCGAGGAAATAATGTGAGTTGAGAAGAAGAGATATGAAAGACGAATAAGAAGGATAGAATTTGGTATTTCGCTCATGAAGAAAACTTCTGAATTCTCCGCAGTTTGAGTTACCCCTAGAGCTCATGCAAACCCCAACGCTAAGGAAATCTATCTACTAGCAAGACTTTTTTCTATCTTCATAAAAGGATGCGTGAAATTAGTTAGCTCTGGTATTGGCAATATCCAAAACCAAAATGTCCTGTGCTCCAACAGCAGATAAGTCATCCATCACCACAGCGATTTTCTTCTTTTCAACCATGGAACTGACGGCTACCCATCCTTCTTCTTCTAATGCGTTGATGGTAGGAGCTCGCTTTCCGGGTGTGATTTTGGTTGCGAGGGTTAGGGAGTCTCTGCGGACGTTGTATTGGCATAGGACGTATTTTTGAGCAGCTATACCATGTTAGTGGGAGATGGAAAAGGAAAAGGAAGCTTGCGTACTAATAACACCTTGTATCCGAGAAGCAATTAATTTGACTAATTCTGGATTCGAGGGATTTTTTGACTGGATGAGAATTGCTGTGCTCTCCACAACAGTATCAATTGCCTTTAATCCTGCTGCTTTCATTGTCTCTCCGGATTCTGATTTCTATTAGCCAAATTCCCGTCTCCCTAAAGCGGTATTACTCGCCAACGAGATCGACAATTCCGTCAGCTACACCAAGAGCACAAGCTGCCTCAACACTTCCGCTGAGTTCAATAATCTTGGTCTTTAATTTCCTCCTCGAAGATTCAGTTCCGTCGACAGCAGCCTGATCCGCCTCCAAAGCAGCGAAATAACCCTCAGTGAGATGAACGAAGCTCGTTCCAATATTCTTCCCAATAAGATCTGACGGATTGATATATTGCCCTTTCTCCGGTACCTGGACTTGTAATTTGCAAGAACCGAAACTTAAATCCATAATATCGACGCAGCCAATTGCAGCTTCATTTTCAACTGGAGTTGATTTTCCAGATTGTGCTAGTTGTCTCTTCGCAGCTTCGACGCCTGCAGCATGTTCTTTGACTGTGTCTCTTCCCGTAATACCAAGACTGACTCGACCTTCCCCAACGAATGTAGGGATATCGACTGCGGGGAGGAAAACGAGGGCAATTGGTAGATTCTTCACAAGAGCTATATCGAGTCTTGATTCCCGTCGAAACTGGATGTCGGCACCTTCTAATAGATTGAGAGCTGCTTGTAGTAACCGTCCCTCTGCCAGTTGAGTATCAGTAACTTTGCAATCCCAGCTTTTTTTCTTTCAATGCGGATCATGACTCACTCTTTGGAACTGCAAACAGCAATCTGCCTTCTAAGCTTTCAGGATTGTTAGCAAATACTTCGTAACCATAATCTGCAAAACCCATTTTGGCAGCATGAAAAGCGAAGAGTCTTACTGATTGACGAGATCCATTATTGCAAGATATGCAGCATGTAGCACCTTGTGTTGCTTGGGTGGGGCAGGAGGTTAAAGGTGAGGAGAAATTCAGTATGAGTCCTGCGGTGTAACGGGCACAAAACTGCGCGTTTCTCTGATCCAAAAAGGAAGACCGAAAAGAAATCGTGGGTTTGAGAAGGGAGGAGGAGGGGGATATGAATGTGGCATTCTTCCGATGCGGATGTGAATTTTGATCCATCCAAGGATAAAGACCCCGCCATTATTTTTAATCTGACCTACTTCGTAGTTCAGGAAGGATACTTCACTTACTTCGATTAACTCAATACTTATAAACAGAATGTAAGTGAACACATTGAAAGTTTATCTGGTCTTACCTGTGGATATTGTACCTTCATCTCAAATAAATGATTTTGAATGTCTGAAACTTCTGCCCCCCAATGTTAATCGCTTCAATCACGTGCATCTACCGGCGGTCTCACTTTTATTGAGCTAAATTCGCACACATAAATTTCTTCGATAATTCTAACCACGAAAGTCAACTTCAACGACACACCAAACTCAGACCCTTAACTCCAAGAATTCAAGCGCATTCACACAGTTGGTCTCCCCTTGGAAAAACTACAATAATAAAAACCAGTAGTCTAATTAATTTGGAATCAGATCGCGAATATGGATCCAAAGGTCCCCGTCAAGCTCGTCAAAGTCACCCGTGTCCTTGGACGCACTGGTACGTCTCTCGCAGCCACAAATGCAATCCGCAGAAGAGGAAGATGGATATAGATAGAGGAATATAGATAGAGGACATTATCTGATACTTTAAATAGGTTCCCGTGGAGGTGTTACTCAAGTACGGGTAGAATTCATGGACGACACCACCCGAAGCATCATCCGCAACGTCAAGGGTCCAGGTATGCCACTCATTTATTTCCCATATCCCAAATTCCCATCCAATTTCCCTACAGTCCGTCCTGTCAACCGCAAATCTTAAGTAAGCTAATCATTTTGGGATAATTCTTATAGTCCGTGAAGACGACATCCTCTGCTTACTCGAGTCGGAACGTGAAGCCCGAAGATTGAGATAAGAATCGGTCTGAGAGTCGCTTTGGGAGAGAAAGGGAAAATGAAAGGGAATGAAATGGAGGTATTTCTTGATTTTTATGCTCGCATTTGGCTGTGGGGCTGGGGTGTGTGTACGTTGAGTTGAGACAGGGAGCCAAGGCATTTCATCAACGAAACGAAAAATACAAGGCTCTTTCCCTACATATGGAGGTTTTTGAAATTCGGGATATGCGTGAAGTGATACTTTAAGGCTTGTGATGTGGGTTTATAGGGAATGAATACCGACAGAATGTTATAAGGAGAAGACGGGTATGACATGAAATCCACTGCTGCATCTGGGGAAGGGTAATTGAGAAAGCACTCCCCAATTTCTTGCAGAGGAGATTAGTAGGCAGCTCAAGCTTTTTTCCGATTCATTATATTTCATATCTTCTGCCCTACCTTCTCCATAAATAATCATAATCATAATCATATCATACATCTATTCTCTTTCAAACCCAACAGATTTTTCTAAATAGCTTACTTAAATTGGCATTTTGAGCGAAATCCTCCCTGATACTCATGTCCTCTACACCTCCACACCTAGAGTCTCTATATCTACACGAAATATTTCTCTTCATCGCTGCTCCCAATCTCACCCCCTGAATTCCCTAGCTTTTTCGTCCTTCTCAGACGTCTCCTTGATATCTTCAAATCCTTTTTATTTAAAGGATCATCTTCTGATAGCACTACTTCTTCCTTAAGTATATCTTCCTCGTTCTGTGTATGCCCATCCCTTTCTAGATCATCCCTCTCACTGTTTCTTTTCTCCTCACTCACATTTATCTCTTTTCTCGTTATTTTAGGGCTTGAGGACAGATAGTATTATTTCGATTCGCTTTGTTACTTGAGTTCGGGAATATTCTCTAGCGCTTGAGACGAAGGGGTGAGAGCTCTCTATATTATATAGATTAAACTGATGTAGGGGATGCATATTACTGAGGGTAGGATCATGGTCTTGGTTTTTGAAGTTGGTGAGTCGGGGGATTATAAACGGGATTGCTGTTGGGTGAAGCTCAAGCGGGAAAAGATCATGTATTCTCTGCTCTATCGG
The DNA here is from genome assembly GCA_003988815.1 of Chlorencoelia australis. Classification (NCBI taxonomy): domain Eukaryota; kingdom Fungi; phylum Ascomycota; class Leotiomycetes; order Helotiales; family Cenangiaceae; genus Chlorencoelia; species Chlorencoelia australis. The sequence continues at coordinate 49,276 of QYAN01000118.1, forward strand.
TGCTAGAATGAGAGACTATGTACAGAATACTAGTGATGGTGGCTCTTTCCCCTTACAATTGCTCTTCTGTGTGATTTAAAAAAGAGGAGCCCACATGTGCTACTAGCTTGCAAAAGATTCATTATTATAAGCAAAGCCCGAGGAACTCTCAAGACACAAGCAAGTAAATACATATATCACAAGCAAGTAGCAAAATTTGAATTCAGAAAAGATTTCCTGCACAAATACTAGTAATGCGCTTTCTTCTTCTTGGAATTACCTATGCATCCACATCCATCAGTCAGTCATAGTTCGCAGAAATGCTTTCTATGACGGGGGACAATGAGGAAATTGTGACAATTGCAAGGGAAACTTTTCTTCTTTTCATATTGCCTCCCAATTACGGAATAATCTCCTCAGTCTCCTCTACGATCTCCTCAACAATCTCCTCAATCTCCTGCATCTGTTCTTGCTCGCCACCCTTCTTAGCCATAAGCGCCTCGAAAGGATCCAAAGGTAAACCAAGCTCTCGTCTCTCATCTCTGACTTCTGCTTCCATGCTAGCTCTCCAGGCAAGCCATTCATCGAGGAGTCTGCGTCTGTGCTCAATGACTGCGAGATCGGCCGACGCACCACGGTCGGCATCTTCTTGGATGAAGATGTTGCTGTACTCGCGGAGGTTCTTGCGGATTTGCTTTTGTTCTTCTTTGGAGAGTAGAGATGGTGGTCGTGGACGCCAGAGCCACTGCTTGAATTTCTCGACGGGTTCCTCGCGGAGTTGCTCGCCTTTGAAATCGTATAGGTGGTAGCCGTTCTCCATCTGTATTTTGTTAGCATCTTAAGAAGAGTTGAATATGACGGTGACTTACAGAGTGTTTCCAGATACTTGCACTAGTAGCAACGTAACGTCCAGTAGGGTCCCAATCGATATCAGTGACACCATAGTGATCCGCAACATTCATGAGTTGCAGATTGGCAGTCAAGTCTTTATCGCTCTCAGGCTTCTCACCCTCGAAATCCATATCGAAGAATTCCATGTCGAAACTTTGTTGCGAGTGAACGGTAGCTATGATGACAAATCGGCCCTTTGGCGACCAATAGATGGCATTGCTATTCTTTTTGTCGTATGTTCGAATGTGCTTGAAGTTGCCAACGCCAGCACCCTTGACTTTCTCGGGACAGTAGAATGAAACAGAGGTCTTTGGTGGGACGGCTGTAGCTGCAACAACTTCAGCAGTCGTGATGATAACGAATCGATCACCTTTCGGCTCCCAAGCAAAGTTGATTACGGTGTCTTTGATCGAGTCTACTACTTCGACAGGAACGCCTTTTTCTTTTACACGAAAGATTTCTAAACTTGTCGCTAAGGATTTCTTTGACTTGGAGTGTCGGTCAACCTTCACACACAAGTAAGCAGCATCTGATTGCCAGTGAAGTTTTGCATCAGTGACACTGAAGAGATTTAATGTTCGGACAATTTCTTTTGATGGGATGCTCATAAGGCCGACCTTGGCGGGGTTGCTGCCAATTTCGGGAGTCCAGTAGCAGATTAATTGCTCGTAGGTCTTGATTCCTTCTCGATGAGGAGTTGCTGGTGCCCATTCGAAGTCCATAACACCGTCGATCTTAATTGTGGTCTTGTCCAAAAGACCCATGCGAGGTAATTCGTAAACCGAGATGGATGCACCTTGAGTCAATCGAGCAACATATTTGTCATCAGATGACCATTTGAAGGCGGGCCAGACTACCTTTCGTTTGACAGGTTGGCCTGCCTCATCAACGCTGTTGCTTGGAAGTTCGAGGTTTGCGAATGAACGGAGTGGTTTGCCAGTTTCAATATCCCAAATAACATAGTTCTTTCCATCATCGTCAACGGATAGAGGTAGATGGCCTTCCTCGGGGATTGAAATGGGTCTATTTGACCAAGTAGTAAGATATTTCTCTCCGGGGGAGAAATCTACCAAATTGACGAAAGGATGAGCGAAACGCTTTTGTCGAGTCCAAGATGGTCCACCCCAAAGTTGTACACCTTGTTGATGCATTGAGGTCAAGAATGTACCTTGAGGAGACCACTGTACGAAAGACTCAGTCCATTGTTGGCGGTCCACAATGCTTTCTGGTGTGTCCTTTTCATTGTTCCAGAAGATTTGTACCCGGTCATCTTTGTACATAACGAACTGGTCTCTTCCACGTCCACTCGGGTCTGCTAACCATGATCTCAGATGCTCCTTTTCTTGGAAGGGGTCAATTTTAGGGAGGGTATAATTCTCATCGATGCGGCCTTCTCGTCCAAATCGATCAATATCTGTCAATTTGTTCACTCTGAGAATATGCTTCTTGTCAAGGGGGACGCCGTCGAGGGCTTTGCAGGCTGCTAATGCTTCGGCGGGAGAAGAATATTCAACGAAAGCAAATCTACCGTTCGTTAGTTAAAGAAATCAACTCCAGAAAACTGATCAACCCACTTATGCGATTTGCCATCTTCCCCAACAGGCATGAATATTGAGTCCTTGCGCGCTTGACCAAAATTATCAAGCTTTCTTAACAAGAACTTGATCAGCTTTGGTTTCGTTTCCTCGTTGACTTCCGGTAGGCCATCAATAACCACAAATGTGTCTAGACCCTGCTCCAGCTGGACCTCGAATCGTTCTCTAAGATCGGAGAAATCTAGTTCGTCATCTTCATCGTAATCTTCCTCCTCGGGATCTGGTAGATGATCGAAACTCGGAGCCATGATTGTGGTCTCTAGGCGGTTAACAATTTAGATTTTCGCTCTTGTGCTTTTCTTTCGTATCAGAAATTTGTAGTCGTGAAATTTCGTTGGCTATTTGCGGGGTAGTTTCTTTTTGAGGATGAATTTCAATGTTTCGAGAGAGTTTCTAGGTCGCCAAGTGCTTTAAATAATGTCCCGAGAAATATTTGGCTACAGATTGTACGAATAAAAGCTGCCTTGTTGAATCAGAATTCTCGATCAACCATTATCTTTATAAATTTTTCTGATGGTGGGTTGATCAAGCGAATGACCTTAGGAATAAGGTTTAGAAAAATTTCGCGAAACGTCGCGATTTAATAAAATGCTGCATCACGACTATTCCAAACCATACCAAACAACATCGACATGACCTCTATTTTTGAAAGTGGCACAACGGAAGAACGAGGCGAGAATGCTCGTCTTTCTGCTTTCGTGGGAGCCATCGCAGTAGGTGACTTGGGTATGTTGAAGTTCTCCCAAAAACTCTAATAGCAGCTCGAATATTTACATTTACTTCCTACTAGTGAAGTCAACTTTGGGACCGAAGGGCATGGACAAGATACTGCAAAGTGCTAGTACTGGAGAGATTATGGTTACAAATGACGGTGCTACAATTTTAAAGTCTATTGCACTCGACAACGCTGCTGCAAAGGTTCTCGTGAATATCTCTAAGGTCCAAGATGATGAGGTCGGAGACGGGACCACATCCGTTACTGTACTTGCTGCAGAGCTGTTACGTGAAGCCGAGAAATTGGTCGACAAGAAAATCCATCCTCAGACCATCATCGAAGGGTACAGAATAGCAAGTCATGCGGCGTTAGCAGCTTTAGAGAAGTCTTCAGTGGATCACAGCAGCAATGCCGAAGCTTTCAAGAAGGATCTGTTAGCGATTGCGCGTACAACTTTGAGCTCGAAAGTCCTATCTCAAGATCGAAGTCACTTTGCAGAGTTGGCTGTGGATGCTGTCCTGCGCATGAAGGGTTCCGCTGATCTCAGTCACATTCAAATCATCAAGAAGGCTGGCGGAAAGCTCAACGACTCATACTTAGATGAAGGCTTTATCCTGGACAAGAAAATAGGAGTCAACCAGCCGAAGCGATTAGAGAATGCTAAGATTCTAGTTGCAAATACCGCCATGGACACAGACAAGATCAAGATATTCGGTGCTCGCGTAAAGGTTGGATCTACTGGGAAACTGGCCGAACTTGAGAAGGCAGAAAAAGACAAGATGAAGGCGAAGGTGGACAAGATCAAGGCACACGGTATAAATTGCTTCATCAACCGACAACTTATCTACAACTGGCCCGAGCAGCTTTTCTCGGATGCTGGGATTATGTCTATTGAGCATGCCGATTTTGACGGAATAGAACGACTTGCTTTAGTTACTGGTGGTGAAATCACATCAACATTTGACCATCCCGATCAAGTCAAACTGGGACACTGCGATCTCATTGAGGAGGTTATTATTGGCGAAGATACTTTAATAAAGTTCTCTGGTGTTGCCGCTGGTCAAGCTTGCACAATCGTCCTCAGAGGAGCTACTGAGCAACTGCTTGATGAGGCGGAGAGATCCCTCCACGATGCTCTAGCAGTCCTGTCACAAACTGTCAAAGAGCCTAGAACAACGCTTGGTGGTGGATGTGCAGAGATGTTGATGGCAAAGGCTGTTGAAGGTGCGGCCGTAAAGGTGGATGGAAAGAAGCAAATTGCTGTTGGTGCTTTTGCGGTGGCACTTCGTCAACTACCAACAATTCTCGCAGACAATGCTGGTTACGATTCTAGTGATCTGGTGGCTAGACTTCGCACGGCCATTTATGATGGAATGACCACATATGGTTTGGATCTTCTTACTCCTGGAGGTGGAATTGCAGATATGCGAGAGTTGGGCGTGATCGAGAGCTACAAATTGAAGAAGGCTGTTGTGTCGTCTGCTTCAGAGGCCGCTGAAGTAAGCTTTCAAGCTCTGTTTTTGGGTTAAACTCTGCTAATCTTTTCTTCTAGCTTCTTCTTAGAGTGGACAATATCATTCGTAGTGCACCACGGAAAAGGGAGCGATGAGCATAAAATTCTAATCATGATTGTATTATGGTGTTAAAGTCGGGAAAATGTACCATTGCCATAGATCATATTGCAGCGACAATAATGAATGGGATGAACTGAGCCTTTTTCAACGCCCCGAGGATTTTCCATCTGATAGAAACTAACTTTCCCACTAGCTTCTCTTCTTAACGAGTAGCATAAATGTTACAGAAGCAGATCATTTGAAAGCTGATGAACCTTTACCTGAAGACATCTTGTGCCACTTCCATGGAGTGAAATACAATTTACATATTTGGAAGGTAGGTCTCCGGAGGGCATTCTGCAGCTCTCGGCCCCTTGATTGTTAGCTTGAACCCCATTTTAGGGCCTTGATCGGGATATCAAAAGGATCATAGCAAGACATTTTGTTGACAACTGATTGAAGGAGTTTATTTGTCAGCCGGCTAATCCAAGAATGGGGACTACTACTTCCTTATTCTTTGTCAATAAATGGGAGTAAGGGGGGCTATGTTTTTCTACTCTTCAATTCCAGGCTCACCTCCACGAAGCACGGAGAAATCTGCTGTCAGCTTATTTTTGGCCTGAATAGACAAATTTACGCCTTCAGGATTCTGCGTTGTACTCCGTAACTCTAACTCTCCCACTTCCCGCAATAATACAATAATACAATAATACAATAATACTTACCGACAATGGCTAAAGTATTTTGATTTTGACCTTCACGATCAACAGTCCGTCGAACATTCGAGCTGTAAAAGTAAGGTAACTCCTCCTTAATTCCCGTCTTGGCTTTCCCCCGTATCGCGTGTCTAAAGCTGAGACTATCATCCTAGCAAGGGTACCACCAACTGAAACTCCGCCGAACTCGTAATTATTTTCCTTCCATCCATCTACAGTTCTTAAAATCCCTTCCAACCAGGATACAATACTTTCGCTGCATCTATTCCACCCTCACCCTCACTCTCATTGCAACAATTAAGACGTCGCTTTTGCGCGTCTCTCCATCTCAGCAAAATTGTTTAACTCTCGAGCCCTTCGCTCTATGCGAAGCATCATAATCCAGCCAGCACTTTTGATTTAATACGACAATGCCTCGACGGCTTGGCCGTCCAGGCCGTGGTGAAGTCAATGTATTTGTCCTTGCGGCATGCATTCTATTCATACCATGGCTCGTCGAAGGCCAGCATCAGCATCAACAACAGCCTCGACAATCCATCACGCAACGTCATGAATCCCCCCAAGAATCCGAAGCGCTGCAGACGCTACACGCAACGAAACTCCCGGAACCACTCGACACACCCTTGACTCTTAAACGTAGGAAGAGCACTCTGAGCATCGAAAACAACCGTATCGACGAGAGCGCCTATTCAGCACTTCTGGCTCCGGCGAAAGCCGTTGCTTCACCACCTGCAAGACAATTCAGCACGCCATCTGCTGGTCTCTCAGAGCAGACTGCTCCGAGAAGTCTTGAAGACTGGGAAGTAGAAGACTTTGTGCTTTTGGCGACCGTTGATGGGGGACTATGGGCAAGAGATAGGAAGACTGGGAAGGATAGATGGCAGGTCGAAGGTGACACCCCAATGGTTGCAACAACGCACCATCGAAGAAACCGATCCGCCGTTGAGGATGGTTTCCTACCTTGGACGATTGACGATTATCTGTGGGTTGTAGAGCCTACTCGAGATGGCAGTTTATACATGTATCGGCCCGATGGACCAAATCGTGGTCTGGTCCCTACAGGACTCACAATCAAAAGACTGGTCGAGATGGCACCATATCAAGTGGACAATCCACCAGTCGTATACACTGGATCTAAGAAAACAACCATGTACACTATTGACGCTAGGACTGGCAGAGTCTTGAAATGGTTCGGATCAGGAGGTGCTGGAATGAACCAAGAAGGGAGCTGCCTGCGAACCCCAACTGGTTTCGTTGATGGAGATAATGATTCCTGCAGCAACAATGCTACGTTAACCTTAGGGAGGACAGAGTATAAAGTCACCATCACAGGCAAGGACACTCATCAAATTGCCAACCTAACCTACACTGAATGGGGTCCCAATAATTACGACCAAGATCTCCAGCGTCAACACCGCGAAACGCAGGACAAGAGATATATCTACAGCGGGCACGACGGTGGAGTTATGGGATTTGATTTCAATCATAATCCTAGCAATCCTGACCCACTTTTCAAGCACAAATTCTCTTCTCCTGTGGTACGTGTATTCGATGTTGCGAGACCCTGGGGAACCGAGGAACAGAATCCAGAGCTCATTATTCTTCCGCAACCACTTCCTGAGCCATCTCAGTATGAGTTGTTACCGAATCCCTCAGACAGCGATGTGTTTATGAATCACACCGAGGATGGGAGTTGGTATGCCATGTCTGCTAAATCTTACCCTATGATGGCAGCTCAAAAACCAGACTTCGCTAGATGCTATCAAGAAGGCTCCTGGCAGCAAGACTATTGGCATAATCTTGATCAAATGCAACTGTCTCGGTATCTAGTTGGCCTCCACACGATTGATTCGAAACAGGAGTCACTCTTAACCATCTCTGGTCCGTCTGATGATAGTCAGAACAGCACTGCTATAATAGATCTACCTCCTTATAAATCTTTCGAACAATCTATTCTTCAGACTTTCCAACAGTTACCCAAATTAGCCGTGGATTATTTAATTGAGTTTATTCGAAATCCGATGATAGTAATCCTCGGCATTGGTCTGCTGGCGGTCTATCAACAGCAGCTACGTGCTATGATTGGTCGCATTGGAGGGGGTAAGGAAAAGATAGACGTGGTTGAGAAATCTGTGGTATCTTCGAATATACAGACAGCTCAGATTTCCCAAGTTGCTGAAAGCATAAATGTGAACGTTCCTTCTTTTGATGGAGTTTCTGAACCTGAAGATTCTCCCAGGATTCTAAAGGATGAAGGTACAAATGTTCTGGGTGAAAACGGAGAGCTCCAAACACTCAAAGTTCCTGAGACAATCATGGAATCCAAACCAAACACGGAAGAGCTGTCTCCCGAAAAGAAGAAGCATAAAAGGGGCCGTCGTGGAGGTGTCAGGCACAAGAAAGGGCCACGACCTCCCTCACAAGATCCTTCACTCGATGGTAATCCTCAGCCAAATGGCCAAGCTAGCGTCGAAGATGCGGTACGCGGTGCCCAGAAACTCGGCGAGCAAACGAAACTTGAGCCTGATATCCAGTCGATTCCGAACGACCCCGCAGATGTTTCAGGACCTATCCTCCGCATTGGATCTCTTGAGGTAAATACTGAAAAGATGATAGGAACAGGAAGCAATGGCACAATTGTCTACGAGGGTAATTTCGACGGCCGTCCCGTCGCCATCAAGAGGATGCTCATCCAATTCTTTGACATTGCAGATCAAGAGACTAAACTGCTCAGGGAGAGTGATGATCATCCGAATGGTATGTTAGATGTAATCTAAAGTCCTCAAATCATCACTAACCTCTTAATAGTTATTCGATATTATGCCCAACAACGGGCGGCGGAATTCCTATACATTGCTCTAGAGCTGTGCCCTGCTTCCTTGGCGGACGTAATCGAGAAGCCTCAATTACATCGCGATCTTGCTCAAGCCGGCGAAAAAGACTTACCAAATGTACTCTATCAGATCACTACTGGTCTTCAACATCTCCACAGTCTTCGTATTGTACATCGTGATCTGAAGCCACAAAACATTTTGGTCTCTATGGATAAGCGAGGCAATCCTCGCCTGCTCGTTTCGGATTTTGGATTGTGCAAAAAGTTGGAAGGAGAACAGTCCTCGTTCCGAGCGACTACAGCACATGCAGCCGGCACATCCGGCTGGCGAGCACCAGAACTCCTTCTCGACGATGATGCCAAAGACGGTCCATCTCAAATAGACGCAAGTTCAGATGGAGGTTCTGGCTCAATTCTTGTTAGCTCAGATCTCATGCCAAATCGAAGAGCCACTCGTGCAATTGATATCTTCTCACTTGGCCTCATATTCTACTATGTTTTGACAACCGGAGGTCATCCATTTGATTGTGGTGATAGATATATGCGGGAGGTCAATATCCGCAAGAATAATTTCAACTTGCGGCCGCTCGAGGTCCTTGGGGATTTCTATTTCGAAGCTCAAAGTCTGATTAGTTCTATGCTGGACAAGGAACCAAAATTACGACCAACAGCAAAGGATGTCATGTCTCATCCATTTTTCTGGACCGCGAAGAAGCGTCTCAATTTTCTTTGTGACGTATCAGACCACTTTGAAAAGGAGAAACGTGATCCTCCTACACAAGCTTTGATGGAGTTGGAAAAATGGGCTCCGAGTGTGACCCATGGTGATTTTCTGAGACCGCTCGGGAAAGAATTTGTGGAATCAATGGGCAAGCAGAGAAAATACACAGGCTCTCGGCTCTTGGATCTCCTCAGGGCTCTGAGGAATAAGAAGAATCATTATGAAGATATGCCAGATCAGTTGAAAGAAAGAGTGGGTCCTTTGCCAGAAGGATATTTGAGCTTTTGGACGAGGAAATTTCCAAATCTCTTGATTGTTTGCTGGAATACTGTATATGAGGTAGGATGGGATGATACAGATCGATTTAGGGAGTATTATCAGCCTGCTCCTGCCAGTCTTTGAGTGCTGGGGGTATCATGGGATTGTAATATCAAAACAATGTGGCGCAAAGGGTTCCCATCTTTTGGCATTTTGGCGTAATATCAAAGGATGCAATTAGGATAAAAAAGCGGACAAAGGAGTTGATATCATTTTCAATGCAGCTTTTTACGTGACGAAATACCAGCTCTTCTGTTGTCAAAGTTAATATTCGCCCCGAAGTCCATGGACCCACTTATAATTGCTGAAACACCGCTGAAGTGGAAAACCTATTCTAAAACGGAACACTTCCGAATAGATAGCAGCGAGTAACGTGTTGAGTAAGATTTTTCAAATCCTTTAATAAACATCTAAATCGGATCATTGCAAGGTAGACTAGAAATCCCGCTTTGCGAAGCTAGCCGGCCTAGGGCATTCTTATCAATATCACCAACTTCTCTATTCCAATTAGCATGAACTTAACTTGACATATATTTTGGCAGCCAATCGTCTTTCAGGTTCTCTTTGGTTCATTATACAGTTTCTATTGATGCGATAGTGATAACCCTTAGCGCAGCATTTTGCCGATACATTAATCCTTCATTTCTTTGTTGTCTGGATGCTGTCCGGGGAAAGACAGCACATTCACCATTGAGCCACCTTCTTTCTAGAAAGAGCTCTCCAGCTCACCTTTATACCCTTCCCTAAACATCAGCCTTGTTTGTGGACCCATATTTATTTCATTGCGAGCTGGCACAATCCTAAAACCTCTACCAACATCAGTGTTGTTTTCCGCCCAGCATCCGCCAAAGCCAAGATGTCTTGTAAGTATCCCCATGACATTTTCCCTAGCAATTGTAACTATCTAATACCTCTGCAGTATCTCCGGAAGAAGTAGCGCAATACTCCAAGATCATTGACAGCATTCTTGCCGAGGGTGATTTGACTCTCATCTCTGCGAAACAGATCCGCAAGAGTCTCCAAGATGAGCTCAATACTGATCTCTCTAGCCAGAAGGTATGCGATTAGCATGCTACTTTGACCTGTTCTCTGATGCTAACATTCATTTTCACAGAGTGCTATAAAGGCACTGATTATGGAACGATTCGATCGCGCTTCTGCAAATGCCCTTGCTAGTATCGCGGAACCCGCTGCGCCCAAAACCAACGGATATTCCCATACAAATGATGTTAAAATCAAGAGAGAGATGAAGAGAGAGGAGTCTAGAATCAGCAACGGCGCATCAACACCAGTAAAGTCAGAGGAAGACGAGGACGTGGATATGCCACCAAAGAAGAAAGTCAAGCGAAAGCTGGATGATGATGCCAAACTCGCTGCAAAGCTACAGGCGGAAGAGAATGGCCGGACAAGATCTACAAGAGGTGGTGCTACGAAGAAGAATGCTGGGGTCCGAAAGAGCGCTCCGAAAAAGAGGAAGTCGGCAGCCAAGGTCAAAAAGGTAGATGATAGCGATGTGGAGCTCGGATCTGATGGAGAACCAAAGGAGGTCGTACGCAAGGGTGGATTCCATGTGAGTCTCCATATTTGTATTGTTTGAACGAAGACTGACGTCTAGTAGAAGCCTTACCATCTCTCTACCCCACTCGCAGATCTGGTAGGAGAAGCTACTGTAAGTAATATGCTATGCTTCTTACATTCTATACTAATCTATTATAGCTTTCCCGGCCGCAAGTAGTGAAGAAGATTTGGGCATACATCAAAGAGCGAGGCCTACAAGACCCTTCAGACAAGCGTCAAATCATTTGCGACGATAAACTCCAGTTGGTTTTCAAGCTGGACAAAGTACACATGTTCACCATGAACAAGATTATTGGCAAGCAACTCTACCCCGTCGAGGAATAGTCAAAAAACTTACCACACCTTTGAGACTTTCCATACAATTTTCTGGAAAAAGTGGCAATGGGGCAGGATTTTATCAAGGCGTTTTGGGATGGGTTTGCGAGGGGTTCCGGTGCATTGTACAATCAGGAGGCCGGGGATGAATGACGATTTTCCTATGGTTCCAGCAAAGCGCAGATATGTCCACGGCGTAGTGATAGTAAGCACAGTACAATATAATGCCATTGATCTACATTGATCTACATATACCTTATGCATAGTAACTCCTGATTTGTAAGCTTAGGGAGTGGAGGAGTTCACTACCTGTTCGTTTCTTCATGGTTCAGCCTTCCCGACCCCACTAACTTTGAAATTTCAACATCTTAGATACAGTAATTTCACAAGCAAAAACAACTCGGGTTCTAAAATCATTTCTTAAGAAGATAGAAGCGGCCATCCAACTAGCAGATAATACCTAGTAATGCTGCAACCTGGACAACCCTCCGCAATGGCTTCCGAAGTAACTACTAGCACAGCCAGTGCGCCGCCATCGCAGCCTCGGAATAGTAGACAGAGGGGGGGAAGAGACAGGGGAAGAGGCCGTGATGGGCGGGGAGGAGCTCCATTCTCCAACGTACTAGGTGGAGGAAGAGGTAGAGCAAGAGGGCGTGGTGGAAACAAAGGACTGTCTGGCCCTACAGTCCTCGAACCTCACATAACACCTGCAGATCTAGCAGCCAGATTTGCTGCTCAGACAAGACTGGAGGTTAAAGAGAAGACGGCAGAGGATGGCGAGGAGGACGTGGAAGCAGAAGTGTGCTTTATTTGCGCCTCGCCCGTTGTGCACAATTCTGTTGCGCCTTGCAATCACCGGACTTGTCATATATGTGGTCTGAGAATGAGGGCTTTGTATAAAACGAAGGATTGTGCACATTGCAGAGTATGTGTTGTCTCCTTATCTAGTATCACTACTTTTGCTAACTTTGGAACAAGACACCAGCAGAATTTGTTATTTTCACAGACGATGCTACGAAACGATATGAAGATTACTCAGCGGAATCGATTGTAAATACAGATCCGAATATTGGGATTCGATACGAAAGTACTGAGATCCTGGAGGACACGTTATTACTTTTACGGTACAACTGCCCGGATGAAAGCTGCGATGTAGCATGTCATGGATGGGTGGACTTGCATCGCCATGTCCGGTCAGTACACAAGAAGAAGATGTGTGATCTGTGTACACGGCATAAGAAAGTCTTTACACATGAGCACGAATTATTTACGGACAAGGAACTAGAACGACATATGAGAAAAGGGGACGATAACCCTGGAGCCATCGATCAGAGTGGATTTAAAGGCCATCCGCTATGCGCATTTTGTGGATTACGGTTTTACGGTGACGATGAGCTCTTTGTGCATTGTCGTGACAAGCATGAACGATGTTTTGTCTGTGACAATCTAAATAGAGATAGGGGAATTCAACCTCAGTATTTCCTGAATTATGACACCCTACTACTACACTTCCGGAAAGACCATTTCCCGTGTATGGAACGGGAGTGCTTAGAAAAGAAATTTATCGTGTTTGGGTCTCAGCTTGATCTGAGGGCACATCAGTTAGCAGATCATGGGGAGGGCTTATCGAAGGATGTTCGAAGAGATTTAAGGAATGTTGATCTGGCGAGCCTCGATTATCGAGTTCCTTATGTTCAGGAGAGAAGAGGAGGTAGAAGCCAACGTGAACAAATAGATGGTCGTGGAAGGGGACGAGGAAGAGATCCAAATGCTGAACCGATACCTCCACCGAGTGCTCAGAATTTAAGAAGAGATGAGCAGGCATTTCAGAGACAGATGGCTGTGCATAGCGCCCAATCAGTATCTACGAGAACATTTGGGGGTCAGCTAACCACCCCGATTCCCGCTCCAGCCATGCCTACTAATGGACAAGCATCTTCAAGTATGGGCGGCTCACGACCCTCCACTCTTGATGAATCAAGTAATGCAGTTCAAGCTGCCGCGCCGGCAGAGCTTACACCTGAAGATCAAGCTCGTCAACTCAGACACCGAGCTGTGATTGAACGAGCTACCATTCTCCTTCAAAGTGATGCATCGAAACTATCCCAATTCCGCAACTTAATATCCTCCTTCAAAAATGGAGCTGTAACAGCCGTCGCACTAATCGATACCTTTTTCAACATCTTCTCCGATACCTCATCTAATGCCCTCGGTACTCTGATCCGCGAAGTCGCAGACCTTTACGAGGATAAGAGGAAAGGCGATTCTCTACGGACAGCATGGAATGATTGGCGAGCAATCAACGAAGACTACCCATCTCTCCCAGCACCCACCTCTACCAGCGGGAGTTCCCAATTCCCTAGCTGGGTAACGGTCACTTCATCCTCAACCCCAACGTCCGTCCCATCAGCCGCAAAATCCAACCGCGTCCTCAAATTAAAATCCTCAACCGCCCAATCATCCCGCTCTTCAGTATCGCAAACCCGTTCTTGGGGTGGATCTTCATCTTCCGTCACACCGTCTTCCTCATCTTCAAGCAACGCCTTCCCTAGTCTCCCCGCAGCTCCTAGAACAAACAATGCCAACTCACGTATAAACACCATTCCCTGGGCTCCTCCCACATCATCATCGAACCCATCTTCCGCACCCACCCCCGCACCAACAAGTCGTACTCCCTCACGAGCAGCAATATCCCAAGGAAGAATATCCCAAGGAGGAAGTGACGCTTTCCCCGCTCTTCCATCAGCGTCTAAACCCCAGAGCACGATTTTTGGCTATGGCACTGGGGCTGTGAGAAGGAATATAGTAGGCGCAAATACGAGTAATTTTGCTTGGGGTCAAAGTAATGGGAATGGAAATTGGAATACGGCGGAGAGCAGTGCGGCTGTTAGTGAGAATGAGGGCGGTGGTGTGGGACAGGAAGGAGGAGGGGGGAAGAAGAAAGGGAATAAAGGGAAGAGACAAGTTTTGAAATGGGGGGATCTTTAGGGAGATGGGTAGATAGGTAGATAGGAAGAGAAAAGAGATGATGTATTTAGAGCGTGAGGTTCAGAGTTTGTGAAACTTTGCGTGTTTTTATTTTTGTTTTTGTTTGTGAAGAGAAAAAAGAGAGAAAGAGAAAGGGAGGGAGGTATAGATATTTGGGAGAAGAGGGAAAAGCAAAAGTTTACTGATTTAAAAGTGAAGTAAGTGGATGGATATAGGCAGGCAGACTCTTGCTATGAAATAAATAGTCTATAGAAGGTGATTGAATAGGATTTTGGAGAATTAAAAGACTCTAAAAATCTAACTAGTTATGCTTTAAAGCGCCTCTCTTAGAAAATAATATAAAAATTATAAGGTAGATTGAAGATGTTAAAGGCTACGACTCGGGGGGGGAAAGGATAATTAAACGTATTTAAGAGCTAAGGGTAAGTAAGTGTTAAATAAGAGGGAAGGGGGGGTTTCGTTAAAATCTTTATCCTCTTAAAGAGAATTGAAAAACTATTCTAAACAAGAGGAGTTTTGAAGGAGAGACAAAATAGAAATAGATTAAATGTTGAAGTTGATGAGTTAGTGAGAAGTTAGTAGAGAGTTATATATAAAAAGCAAGAAGGTTCAGCTTATTCATCATTTTCTACCTCATTCCCTCCCCCCCATCTTAAACTTTATTCTAAAATCTCTTTCCAAAACACATATACAAAATATCGATTCCTGGTCGATATCGTTAATGTGTTGTGCATAGGATAGAACTGTGCGGCCCTTAGGAAAAAGCTAGAATAGTTGGGCGGTCTGTACCTTCCTTAAGTAATAAGATTGGATAATCAAGAATTCCAATGATGTTAAGTAGCTGTAGCTTTTGAACCTTTTCTGGCTTGTATTTAGGGCTTTGCACTTTTGGGTAGGCTTTTTCCCTTCTCATATACTTTTTTACAAAAATTCAAATAGCGATATGTATATCTTTCTGTGACGATCTAGTTGATTAGATTAAATTAACGCTACTAGATTAATTAATAAGCTCGCTTAGCTAGCGTGTATCACGTGGGCCTACTGTACATGGCTCCGCACTTATCATTTTCTCTTCTACTTTTCTTCTGGGCTTTAGATTTTAAAAGAGATATATTCGTTACAACAAAGGGCGCGGGGAAAAAATATATAGCCTCTTGAAGTTAATGGGATCGTTTATTTGCAAGGGGTTTTTACGTGTGGAGAAGAGGTTTAAAAAAAAACTTTCACTAATCTATAGAGGTTGCCTACATCCATTTCAGGGTGAGGGAAAACTCTACTTAGAGAAGCTTAAGTTATGTTTAAGTTAAGCATAAATAGCTAGGTTAAAAACTACTTAAAGTAGGGTCTAAGCAATTTTAGTAAAAGAGTATAATAGGAAAAAGGAAAAAAGACAAGAAAGAGAGAGGAGTGAATTGAGATGAAAGGCAGCTAGTCCGTAGAAATGAAGCGCAACAGCTCAACTCATAACAACCTCCCATGGCCATAGCGAGTAGGGAAAGTTATAAAGGAGTATACTAAAGGATCAACATAATAGTGTAATAGCTGTATTCTCTAACTTTCATAATATAATTGCCTTTTCTCTCTAAAAGTACCATGCATGCAACGCCCCACCCCTCGTACTCTATAACCCCCAAATTTCAAAAAGCAAGCCCACTCTCCCACCAATGCTTCCCCTTATACCAACCAATCCCAACATGCTCCCAACACCACCACCCATCCCCTTCATTCCCATACCCCATCCCCCTAAGCATTGAAATCGGTATCGGCTCCCAAAGCCACATCCCGCCTCTCGCAAAATCATCAGTCAACAAATAACCAGTTGAAAATCCCCATGTCAATGTATATATCGCATTTCCTGTTTGTCTAATGGGTTTAGACAGTTTTTGGAGATGAGGGTGAAGGAATGAGCAGATTGTGGTTTGGAGAAAAACCCCTAGTGCTTGGAGTAGGAAGAATATGGAAGCATGCCATGGGTGGGTTGGAGGAAATTGTGAAATGCTTCCTCCGGAATGTAGCAGTCCTGAGATGCCAAAGGCGAATAAAAGGGCTATGAATTTTGTTGCGGAAGAGCGTGGTTGTATATACCTATTTGAGACGAGGAAATTTATAGGTGACGTGAAAGCTGCTCGAAAGGTTTGGTGCCACCATCCTCCCCAGAGACCAGCGAGACCTTTATTGAGAATATAGGAAATTGAACCCCAGGTGGTAGGGTAATACCATGCTTCTCCTCGTAAACCGAGGAATGATGATGGTCCGAGGAGCAAGGAGAGTCCGAGGGGTGCCAGGAGGAATACCATTTCGAGGGAAAGCACTATCGCTAAGAGGGACAGTCCTTGGCGGCAAAGGTAGAGCGCAAGTGGAGATAAGTTGGCAAGATGAGGTGGTAAGGCGTAATCGTTGGGACCGAATGTGAAATAGGGATCTTTCATCATGACTACTTTCAAACTGTCAAGGAGAATATATCCTATCACAAATTCGGGGACTCGTGCAAGGAACAACTCTCGCCGAGTTGTGACACGCTTGATACCTACAAATGAAGTATCTTTCCGTGAGGTATCATCAATGGGTTCCCCGAGTTTTGATTTGACAGAAGGTGGAAGTCCTGGTGAGGTCGGAATTTGCCAGTTCCAACCTGGGCCTCTGAAATTTATGATTAAGTCAAGGACCCAGCCAATTCTGTTGTGTACGTTGTCCGGATAGCCTTGCCAGTAGTATTCCGTCTCCCCGGTCTTTCCATTTTTCTCACTTGAGATAGTAGGTGTATGTTCGAGGTAGCCGTTCGTACACACTTTAACATTCCCACTTCCTACTGTCCGCTGCCTTATCTTTGGATTTCCTCCATTTGCCATCTCGTTTGATACGACATTTCCATTCGTCTCTTGCTCCCTCCAATTCTCCCTTCTCTGCACCCTCTTAGCATCAAATTGTGGTCTCATCCATACCAGCCATGTCATACTCCAGAAGATGCCCCAGACACTGATCAATCCCGTACCAAACGCAGTAGCCATGCTCATACTACTCGCCTGCCATAACGTTCTGAGCTGAAACCAAATAATAAACGCCAGAACACTCCATCGCGCCTTGTAGATATATGGTCTTTCCGTGTGTGGGACGCAGAGATATGCGACAAGGAGAATGTATCCGTAAAGATGGTAGGGAAAGACTAGAGGTCGGAGAGTGCCTTCGGAGACGCGTAGGTTGAAAGCGCGGCGGTATTCGTCCCAAGCTTCTCGGGAAGAGGGCGACGCTGAAGAGAATGGGCTTGACATAGTTCTAGCGTATTGGTTGGAAAGATGGAGAAGCCCCAGGCCGAAGAAGACCTCTCCATGCCGCCAGAGGGGGTAGTGGCGGGAGGAAAGTCAACCTCGACTTGCTTTTTCTTGCTTGGACTTTCTTCAAATTCTTAGTGACGAAACTCTATCGATGACATCAGCCCTCGCTTGATTCGGACGACTTCTTCACTTCCCCTATTGTTTTGTTCAGCGATGAAAGAATGGAAAAAAGGTCCCTTATGAATTAGGATCGATTTGGATATGTCCAATATTTTTTAATATCCAAGAGCTCGTACCACATTTCGTACTCGAAGAGTACGATGCTGAGAGTTCACATGAGCACAAAGTGGCACAACATTTCTCAACATGGAACTACTACCTAAATCTCTTCAAACATTAGCTATTTACATTACATAACTATTGAAAGCCTTGAGATATCTTTCTTCTGCTGCATTACCAAGATGGTGGACAAGCGTCTGTTCAAAGAAAAGAATTGAAGGAAGGCTGTAGCAAGAATAGCCGCGATATAAGAGTAGTTGTCTTGCATTGTCATCTTCTCTGATCATCATGTATCACTTGGTTGTACGCCTTGCTCTCCTCGTGCTCAGTTTTGGTCTATTTTTAGATTGCGAATTCAGGGCTAACAACCTCATTAGATTGCTTGCCCAAGCTTTGCCATTACTCTAAGTCACGTCTTTCTATCCAAACCCATTTCAGGAAACCTCTTATTTAGAGAAAATATAGTTACTAAGTAGCTTCTGCATCACGGCCATCATTAGAAGGAGACAATCAATACAAGCATCCAATAGAATACATCATCTCTGTTTCATGCTTATACCTAGCGGATATCAGCAATTAGCCGGTGACACTAATCAGTGGTTTGTTATAACCACAGATTGGAAAGGTAACTTTGAATGGACGTTAACTGAAGAAGGACTGCTTTACGCCTCTGACTTCATGCAACGTGCCAGCGAAACGAGAACTCATAGTAACCGCCTAACATTCCCCTTGCTATAAGTAATCTTTCAAAATCTACCACCTTATGAGAATTCAAGACCAGTCATTCAAGCATATAATGACGAAGGCAAGAGAGAGATCTTAACGCAATCCCCAACAATTCAGCGAGTTAGTCAGCGACTAATTTTAGCACTTACACCATCACTCGCCCCAGATTGCAAGCTATACCTCCGCGATATTTCGCAAGCATACTGCAATCGACTACGAGTTTAAATCGCACGATCCTCGCGAAACCTCCAAAAGAGATTGCCGCCTCACTTGCCCTAGATATGGTAATGCGAGTTATCAAATAATTACATGGCATACCAGAAGCAGGAACTTATTGATTCAGAACATATCATAGGCATCATCGCGAGAAGTTGATGATGGTACCATCAACTTACGACCTATGTCTATTAGTGACAGGTATAGAAGGAATACATTCGGTATTGTTGGCATACAAATTGATCTGAAATCGGCTAGATTGGTTATCTTGGTGGATATATCCTTCACAAACAACAGCTGTTTTCGATTTGGAAAGGTGAGCAAGCAAGGCTAGTGCGGTTGGAGGCGAGGTGTGAGCCCAGGCGAGATCTAGTCGCTTTATGTATATTTCATATGCTCCTCTATGGCAAGTACACGTAATAAACTGCCCAATAAACTAACATTCTCCTATCACTCGACAGCTAGCCCTCAAATCCGCGTCCTAGTATGCTATGCATTCTCGCTCCCATTGTCACCCACCATCTCCTCCAAGCTACTCCCGTTATGAATGTCCGTCCCATCCTCCACATCCGTCTCCTTCTCACGCCCAGATCTCAACCATGCAGCCACATCATCCCATAATCTCTCACCCCTCTTTTCTTCCATTCTCAAACTATCGAATTTGAACTAGATCCTCCAGAAGACAAGAACGAGAATCGTGGATGGAATCGTGACGGCCCAGTATATCCAGGATCGAGACTTCATGATGTGTAGGGAGGTGGAGGCTTCCCAGTCGAAAAGGGGCATCGCGAAGAGTGACTAAGGGGCGGTTAGCAACAAAAGGGAGCAGACTTCGGACATGCCATTTACGCACTGCAAAGAATGTTCCAGGGAGAAAGACCATTGTGAGAACTGCGATTGCTTTCATCGCGGATGAATCTAGCTTGCTATCTCGAGCGATATCTCGACTTTGCTCTGATATGAGAAGGTTTGTTCTGTTGCCTTCATTTGCAATATGGACGTCAAGCTGCAGTCATTAAGCAACGTTTACTAGATGAGACTTAAGGAGAGCACTTACCCATTGCCTATAGATTTGTAAGAATGATTGAGCAACGCCTATACTACGTTCGCATACTCCTAGAGAATCCCGAAGATACACTAGTCGATCATGAATAATAACTGCTGCATCTGTGAAATGCTTTTGCTGCTCCACAGTCTGCTCAATATTTCCCTCAAAATCTTTGCACCATGAGATGAGCATATTCATTGTACTTAACAAGTTTCCTAATCTAGCTGAGTTGGCTATAGCATAATGAAGCGTCCTAAGCGATTGAACAGCTTTCTTCTCAGGCTCTTGAAATTCCAAAGTCATTAAAGGTGAGCCAAAGATCCCCGTATCCTAAAGAGGCACAACAGCGTCGACAGAATTATGTTTTACACTACCTTTTATTATATCGCACAGCTCCATAGCTATAACTGGGATGAACATCGGGTGCCGAGACAGTGGAATTACTGGTGACTCATTGAGCCGGTCGATGAAATGTTTTCTCTCATCAAGAGTACAATTGTGGATAAAAGCCGTGACTATGCCATCTTGAGGGCTGTGAGAAACAAAAACAGAGAAATTGTGGTTCTCGGGGCCATAGTCCTCAGCAGCAACGAAAATAGCTGTTTTGATATTAGCACTTAAAAGTATAACCTGGATAGCGAAATAGGCTTACACGTTTTGCCTTTGATGTTTGTTTTGGCGGCCCGAATCTGTCCTTCGTTATCTAAAAAAGCTCGAGGGAACTGGCAGTGGTGAAGTAAAGAGAAAAATGTTGCAGCGCTGAAAGGATACGGGGATATTCGTTCATTAAATTTGTGATAAAGGGGGATATCTATAGGAGTAGGTCGTGGAGGAGATATTCTGGAGACAAATTAGCGATTTATCGACTAAGGCTAATAATAGATAAGGAAACTGACAGGGGCTGGGGAAATAATTAAGATACGGCTTAGGCTCACTATTCCCCAAGCTGCAAACATCTTACTCCTTTATGTAAGCAAACAGGTGTAACCTCAGGAGCATGAATAGTTTCAATTTTTAAAGCATGCAAATTTCGAGGCTGATAAATACGTTTTATTATCGTGGCAGCTTATACGCCATCTTGCTTTCCTTTGCCCTTAATTACCTTCAGATATGTAACTCGAAATAAGGTGCTTTATGCAGGTATATAAATACTAAGGAGAGGAAGATATCCAGGGTGTGTTCGTATATGACGAATATAGACGAAGGTCTAAGGTGCCTCATATTCAGCTTCTACTCGAGTCAGATCTCCCGATTATTTTGGAGTTTTGGTTGAATTTAACATGACAACGGCGCCAAGAACAACCAAGATCAAAGTAGACGGCAAGGGTAGGCAAGTTGTGAATGGAATGGTTTAGACTGGACTGCATGGTATGAAAAGTGGTAGCAACTGGGAATTTGACAACGGGACAACGATAAGTGACTGTCGTCATTTGATATGGAATTTTCCTTTAAGTAGGACTGGAAAACAAGATTGAGCCTTATGACACACGAGAGTCTGGCTTGATAACACGTGAACACTTCTATATCATATCTCTCTACATCTAGATATGAAGTTCTATACCAATGAACACGGACTACATATTTAAGCGACCCCCTTTAACCTCATCCTCTACATCTTCAATCTCCACACTCACACTTTCCAATTTCTCTAATTTTATCCTCGGCACCTCACCCATATGTATCTTCGCTCCACCATACGGCACCCACTTCGTCCAAAACGGTTTGCCTACCACTTTTACATCTTTTTCCCCCGGCGGCGGGGCTGCCGTCCCCTGATCAAGACCCCATTCAATCTCTACAGCTGCTATATCCAACCACAACGGACTTTTCCCCTCATCCCACAACGGATTCGGCAATCCGTATTTAACCTCTTCATTCACAATTATCTGTTCAGGATCAATGGCGATATTCCAAATATTGTCAGTTCGGGCGGAACCAGGGGTGCGGGGAATAGGAGTGATGGCATAATCTTGGGTAAGGGGGTAGAGTGTCCATTTGTCGGCGATGGGTTGCGTGTTGGCGGATTGGAAGGAGAGGGGAGGAGATGAAGTGATGTTTTGAGCTAAGGAAAGCGCGTAGAGTAGTGGTCCGCGATAGATTGCAACGGTGTTTGACTCTCTAGGCACGATGCGCGTTTCCATGGTTAAGGAGACGGTGATTAGTGTGGTGCCGCTGGAGATGGGGATGGAATGTAGGTTTTGGGGCGAGCGAGTGAAGGGTTGCGGGGGTCCACGATTGATAGAAATGGTAGAGGTGCTCAAAGCCCAGTTGGGGTTGCGGATGCTGAATGTGAAGGGGGCAGTGGTGTCGATTGTATAGGAGAGGATGTTGGAGAAGGGGTAGTTAGTATGACAGGTGACGCTTAGTTGGGATTTTCCGAGTTTGGTGGTCACTTTGCCGGGGATGAGGTATTGATGAACTAAGGTATCAGAGCCTTTAGTTACAAAAGAGGCCTGAAAGAATTTCGGGTAGCCTTGAACGTGGTTGACTGTGCAGCATGGCTTATTTTGAATTAGATAGTTGAAAATATTGAGAATAAGTAGGAGAACTTACATAATTAGTGTCCATTCCGAAACTATTGGCAGATGAATTGGTATTGAAGAATGGCTTATGATTATCCTCAAACTTCTTTGCCCACGGCTGGTTCATCTGAGTAACATATTCATGACTCCACCAATCCGCCGAAATAGCAGCAGGCAACGCATTAAAAGCTGCAAGTTCGGCATGATCTGCCCACGAATTCTCTCCGAATAATCGGTAGAGATAAGACATGCTATATATCATCTCAATAGTCATACAGAGTTCGGATCCTCGTTGGGGATTTAAGCCACCAAGATATTCGTCCCCAATAATAGTTCCGGAATTTGCTCCGTGGTATTTAATGGTTTGTTTTATGGCCCAGTAGGTCATATCTACTAGGCTTTGGTCATGTGAAAGGCGGTAGAATTGTGCTGGGCAGCGGAGACCTAGGAAAAGTTAGTCATTGATTGATAGCTTTTTGGAAAAGGACATTAAACCTTCAGCTAGATTGACACCATGCTCAAGTGAAACTTGGCTGTGTGAGACTCCTTTATTAAAACCATCTTCTGTGAAAAACGTGGTCCAATCCTTCTTTGCTACTTTGGCCCCATTCCACATGAGATTCATGGTCTCCCAAAGCATCTTCTCCTGCCCTCGAGGATGGTTCTCATATAGCCACTGTAAACTCGTCGAGAACTCATGGGCTCGAGCAGTTCCAAACCCATAATTATCAAAATTATCCCCTGGATGCTCGAGGAAGCCTTGATAATTATTCTTCAGCATCTTATGTGCTAAAGAAGAATAACTTAGCATTGCAGTCACAATTCTATCTGTCTGGCTTGGATCTGCAATAGCATGATTCATCATGCCCTGCAGCAACACACATCTTGCCCAGAGGCCTCTGGTTTGATTGGTGTTTTCTGGACCGAGCCAACCATCTGGTGCTTGGTTATCAAGAACATAGTGAAGAAAAGTATTGGCTTGTGAGATGATCCGGTTATCTCCAAGAACATATGCTAGAGATACAATGCCATTATACCAATATGGCGCGGCTTCGTTTAGTTCGCTATATTCGGAGCCTCCTCCAACCCATGGGCTATCATGAACAAATTGGTAAAAATCAAATAGGTGCCCGGCCAGTCCATTTGCTTCCAGAGTTAATTGGTCTAAAATCCACCCTAGAGGCTTTATAGAGCCAAGAGGTAGCTCTTCATAAATGAAAGGAACCAAAATTTTGTCCTTGTTTGCTATT
Organism: Chlorencoelia australis; assembly: GCA_003988815.1. NCBI lineage: Eukaryota > Fungi > Ascomycota > Leotiomycetes > Helotiales > Cenangiaceae > Chlorencoelia > Chlorencoelia australis. The sequence goes on from QYAN01000118.1 coordinate 72,791, forward strand.
GATTGCTGGGCTTCCAATCTAGATGCTGCAAGAGTCGGGTCCTCAAATTCTAGATGTTCAGGAACCGGCGCATGGATTCCTTCGAGGACTTCCTGTTTATCATATTGATGACCGGAATGATAAATCATAGTTTGGATGAGGGCAAGAGCGAGGGCGACGACGAGGGCAAGTCGTAAGATGGTTGTTGCTGTGGAGGGGAACATAGTGGGGACCTTTAGGAAGGGGATTGTTCGATCTTAAATCTCATAAATTGTGAGCATGTGATCAAAGGAAGAGCAAGGAATGAATTTGAAAAAGGCCTAATCAGAGTTAACGCTATGCCCATACCCTACCTATAAAGACAATAAGTGGATCTGTGCATAGAAAACTAGGTAATCCTTCCTTCTTCTACTTTTGGAACTTCGACCAACCAAGTCAAGAATGGGGGTGACATGACCCCTCATAACCTCATAACATGTCCTAATTTTTATGCTTTCTCTGTAGGCAGTTGGAAGAAAGCGTTCAAATTTCAGATAGGTAATTATAGTCTCAAATTAAAAGTAATAAAAGCTCCTTTCTAACAGACATGTAACGATACCTTTGAAGCTTGTTTTATGGCTTAACGTAAAAAGTTATTCTGCAGTCCCCAATCAACTATAATATCCAAAACACCATCCCCTTTGATAATTAATCAACACATCAAAAGCTCTATTGTCGGACCTCGCAAGTTAAGACCTTGTATTCTTCGTTCATTCTTCTCCCTTTATCACATGCACATTTAACTAATAATAGAATTGCGAACCACCAGCGAACTCTATCGAATGGTCCTTCCAAATCCCACGTGCCTCATTGATCACTGCAGCGGTGGTAACTTTAGTGGGAGATACCGACTATTCAGACCTCGTCCAGGCAAGCCACGAAGTGCAATCTCATTGAAGATGTGACAGAATAGTTCAACATCGACTCTATCCCCGAGAAAGAAGGCTGCTCCAAAATGGAATATTCGTTTGATGGATCAAATGCATGGGGATTGTATCAGAAAGGAGTTGATAAAGAGTGTGATAACGAGGTTTTGTAAGCGAGCTGACGCTGGCAAGCATTGAGATTTAATCACATGATTTAGCCAACAGTATGAAAGACCCTGTTAATTATCATTGCTAAGCATAAACGGTCCGGGAACTGCTTTTGTGAGATGGCTAATCCTAATCCCCTCCAAGCAATCGCTTGTAAACTTGTAATCACTATCTAGGACCTGTTGCAAAGGTCTTCCTGCGGGCAGAGATTTCGCGAGAGCAAGATAGGTGCCCCTAATTTTAGATCCAGCTGTGATGGAGGAAGAGACGACACATTAAAACCCTGCTAGACAGCTCGTTAAGATCCGCCGACGCTTTAAACATATTTAGGGACTCAACAGATTGGTACGCTCGTATTCAACCTAGAATTACCGCATTTAACTCTGTTGCCGTCGTGTTGAGCATCTTTAGCAGAGAGCGGCCGCGAAAGGTAGAGATATCTGTTAGAGCTCGCAAAAGAAGATCAGGAGGGGTCAATTAGAGCCATGATCAACTTTAGCTGGGTAGTATAATTTGGAATTGATACCATGCGATAGATGAAATGTTAGCCACAATCTCCCTTGTAGCCCTGCATATTCATCCACACAAGAAGTTGCGTCAGTTATAGTCATATAAACAACTTCTGAAGGCACGCCGCATCGATATCTACTCGCGAATGCAGAACTAGGCACGCCTCTAAAGAGCACATCATCTATAATAGAGCGTAAATTTGCCTTTAGCCGGCTTATCCCTATAAAGAATAGTTTTATGTAGGTAGATATGCACATTTCTTGTCTACTACCGTACTTCGTATCTCCGACCAAGATATTAATTCTAGCCCGTCCACGCAATTCGTACAAGCCATTCAAAAGAATCTACTCCTGGATTGAAGGGTCTACTCTCAATCGTTCGATTCGGGGATATCTTATGGCTGACGTTGACGACGCAGTTCGATTTCTCTCTCAATTTTATTGATTTTTTTTGGTCGTTGACAGGTTCGCGGGGTTGAAAGAGCTTGAGCTTGGGCAATATGCAGAGAGAGAAGCGATGCGTAGTGTTCGATGAGCCGGTCGATCGATCCCCATCGGCCATGGAAATTGACTACTGACCAACTGCTAAGAGACTTTCGATAGCTCCAGAAGGGAGTCCGCGAGAGGAGAGGAGTACAGTCGGACCCCTGTTAAGACGATGGATTCCGTGCCACGTTTAATATCATAGTAAAGACTTCAATTATACAATCCAGCTTTTTAAAGTTCTTTGGTCTCTTAACTGTACCTGGATACCCTTATATATAGACTCAGGGCTTTTTAAGCTCCCAATGTACTTAATAAGTACTATCTTATATTTCTTAAACTTCTCAACCCACCGTATACTGAACTCCAGTCACTCCTTGTCTGCAAATTGTGGGAGTTGTAACCAGATCCGCCTTGCTACCAGTTGTAATTCCTCCTTATTTCTCCTAGAAAATTGCCTCTACCTCTGGCTAATTGCCAGCTCGTATTCGTATATTGTTTAAAATGGTGATTGGAGGATCGTCGAAATTTGCGTAGGTTCTGCTTAAGGATTCAGAGACTAATATTGTTTAAGAAACCACTCAATACACTGTGCTTGTGTAGGCTTTGGAGTTTGTTGATGAGCCCATCGGCGTAAAGAACGTCTCTCTTCTATTGAAATGGGGGGTTTTGAAGGCATTGGGAAGTGGAAATTGAGGCTGAGAAATATATCGCACTAATGGAGATATCGTACTAATGGATGATAGTCTTAACAGGGTCCGACTGTACCACAAAGCTTGTTGACGCCTTAGAGAAATAACGGCAGCAAAGGTTGCGTGGGATTGCGATTGGCTAGATTAGTTTTGCACTCGCGGCGATACGTGACAATGCCCCTTCAACTGAATTGATATAAGCGTCAGCCTGGATCCAACCTCTACGCCCGACTCAACAAATTACTTCGCATGCTAGCATATTCAGGGACTTAATATTCACTGTGATCCTCTCTTCTTAACTTTCAGATCTGGTCTAAATCATGCGTCTACTAGAATACAATAATGGCAAGTTCAGGCTGACCAAGGACTTCGTTGGCGACGACATTCCCAAATATGCGATACTTTCACACACATGGGAAGCTGATGAAGAAGAGGTCAACTTTAAAGACCTGACAGATGGCACTAGCAAGGGCAAGTCTGGCTATAAGAAGATCTACTTCTGCGGAGAACAAGCCAGACGTGATGGCTTACAGTACTTCTGGGTTGATACTTGTTGTATCGATAGATCTAGCAGTGCCGTGCTGTCGGAAGCTATTATCTCCATGTTTCGCTGGTACCAGAATGCGGATAAATGCTACGTATATCTCTCGGATATTGTCAACGACCAGCAGTCCTGTGAATTGACCTTTCAGAAAAGCAGATGGTTTACCCGGGGTTGGACCCTTCAAGAGCTTCTTGCTCCGGCATCTGTTGAGTTTTTCTCTAAAGACTGGGAACACCTGGGCGACAAAAAATCACTAGAGCGATTTATCCACGAGATAACAGGAATTCCCATCAGAGCTCTTCAAGGGAGCCCCCTATCCAATTTTAGCGTCACTGAGCGACTCTCGTGGACAGAAAAGCGTAAGACTACACTTGAAGAAGACAAGGCATACTCGCTTCTGGGCATTTTCGACATCCAAATACCGGTTTTGTATGGCGAAGGAAGAGAGAATGCGTTTAGGCGGCTCCGGGAGGAGATTGATAAACATTTAAAGGGTGAACACAGAACTTCAGTTTGACATCCTATATCATAATTAAAGCGAGTACTAACAGGTAACTTAGTAATCAACTGTCTTCCATTCGCTGCTGATGCGCCGTTTAATTCATACAACAAACGTTGCGCACCAACCTGCTACACGAGATATATGACTGGGCTGATGGACAAGATGAGCGGTGCATCTTCTGGCTAAACGGCTTAGCCGGCACGGGAAAATCGACGGTTGCGCGCACTGTAGCTTATAGATACTTCAATCAAAAGCGTCTTGGGGCTAGCTTCTTCTTCTCAAGAGGCGGCGGAGATGTTGGCCACGCTGGCAAGTTCTTTACGAGTTTAGCTGTACAGCTTGCGCGCAACGTACCACAAATCCAACAATTTATTTCCGATGCTGTTATGGAGCAGAATGATATTGCAAATCGATCCCTCCGCGATCAGTGGTACCAGCTCGTCCAACGCCCGTTATCAAGGCTAGACAGCAGCTCATCTCCGCCCTCATATGTGCTTATAGTTGATGCCCTTGATGAGTGCGACAGTGAGGACGACATCCGAATGATTTTACAGCTTTTGACTGAAGCTCGATTATTGAAGACGATCCGACTTCGGGTCTTTCTGACGAGCAGACCTGAAATTCCAATCCGACACGGCTTCCGCCATATACCAGAAGCTGAACATGAGGATTTTGTGCTTCATGATATATCACCAGTGATTATAAACCACGATATATCTATCTTCTTGGAATATAATCTGGAAACTATTAGGCAGGAACGTTCTCTGGAAGCTGGCTGGCCGAGCGAACAGGCTATCAGATGTCTGGTCCAGAATGCAAGCGGGCTGTTCATATGGGCTGCAACTGCATGTCGGTTCATTCGTGAAGGTAAAAAAAGACAGGTTATTAAAGACCGATTATCTAGCGTTCTTCAGAGTAACGGCTCCGCCACTGAACCAGAGAAGCACCTCAACGAGATATATATTACAGTTCTCAGGCAATCTATTCCTACTGAATTCTCAGACAAGGAAAAGGAAGAGTTCTATAGCAAGCTGAGATATATGCTTGGAAGTATAGCGGTTTTAGTCTCTCCTCTTTCTATATACTCATTGAGCACGCTACTCCAAATCTTAGAAGAGGATATTGACGAGATCTTAGAAGATCTTCATGCCATCATAGATATCCCAAAGGACCAAACCCGCCTACTCCATCTACATCATCCTTCATTCCGTGACTTCTTGCTCAATAAACATAGGTGTAGTGATCAGAAATTCTGGGTCGACGAGAAGGAAGCGCATCAAGCGTTAGCTAACAGCTGTATCCGGATTATGTCGAACTCGCTGAAGCAAAATGTTTGCAGACAAAGGGCTCCCGGTACACTTGTGGCTGATGTAGAGAGTAGTTGGATAGAGCAGTGTCTTCCTTCAGAGGTTAGATATGCATGTCTCTATTGGATTCCGCATCTTCAAAAGAGCAGTACTCAACCTTGTGACAACGACGAATTCTATCAATTTCTCCAACTACATCTCCTTCACTGGCTTGAGGCCCTTAGCTGGATCGGAAAGATCCTAGATGGGATTCTTGCAGTAAATTCTCTAGAGGCTCTTATTCAGGTAAGCCTTTTTCATATTATTTCCAGCAAATCATGATTAATTTTTATTAAGGCCGAGAAAAGTCCTAATCTATATGCATTTGTCCATGATGCAAAGCGATTTATCCTATATAATCGATCAGTGATTGAACACACACCTCTTCAACTATACTGTTCGTCTCTTATCTTCGCCCCAGAGAAGAGTATTGTTCGAGCAAAATTTGAGAAGTGTATGCCAGCTTGGATCCAGAGGAAACCGAAGGTGCAAGCAAACTGGGATGCTACTTTGCAGACGCTCGAGGGCCATACTGATGTAGTTAACACAGTTACCTTCTCACATGACTCGAAGCTGCTAGCTTCAGCTTCAGATGATAGCACTATTAAGATCTGGGATGCCGCTACAGGTACTCTGCAGCAGACACTTAAGGGCCATAGTAATAGGGTTAGCTTGGTTATCTTTTCACACGATTCAAAGCTGCTGGCATCGGCTTTAAATAATAGCATCATTAAGATCTGGAATATCGCTACAGGTACTCCGCAGCAAACACTTGAAAGCCATAATAATTGGGTTAGCTCGGTTATCTTCTCACACGACTCGAAGCTGCTGGCGTCGGCTTCAGCTGATACGACTATTAAGATCTGGGATGCCGCTACGGGTTCTCTGCAGCAGACGGGCCATAATAATTGGGTTAGCTCGATTATCTTCTCATACGACTCGAAACTACTAGCGTCGGCTTCAGGTGATAGAGCTATTAAGATCTGGGATACCGCTACGGGCTCTCTACAGCAGACACTTAAGAACCATAATAATTGGGTTAGCTTGGTTATCTTTTCACACGATTCGAAGCTGCTGGCATCGGCTTTAAATAATAGCATAATTAAAATCTGGAATACTGCTACAGGTACTTTGCAGCAAATACTTAAGGGCCATAATAATTCGGTTAGCTCGATTATCTTTTCACACGATTCGAAGCTGCTGGCATCGGCTTCAGATGATAGCATTATTAAGATCTGGAATATTTCTACAGGTTCTCTGCGGCAGACACTTAAGGGCCATAGTAATAGGGTTAGCTTAATTACTGTTGGGATATTCTCAGTTCGCCTTCCTTCGCCTACTTACCGGATTGGGACTAGCTCATGACTCATCGAGGCATGAGCATATATCAACACCACGCGTAGCACGTAGAGAATAGAACTACATCTAAACCAACTTTGTTACTACTATTTCCTAGTCATTTTTCGTAATTGCAATTACCGGTGATATCTATACTAATTAGTAGTTTATCACAAACCACAGATTAGCTTGGTATCCTCGAAGAGATGATTAGAACTATATCCTATTATACTGTTCTTTTATGTGCTCGAGAATATTTAAGAATTAAGAAGTAACTGGCGTTTTGTGTACGTTAGAAGCTTAGAGAGACTAGAGGTATTTAAAGGCTAAGAGATTTGTATATAAGTTTTATATACCTAATAATCTTAAAGCCCGTGTCTATTATGCAGAATAACGACGTTTATAAAGCAATTAGAGGTTCGCAGCTAGGTTTTGAATATCTAATAATCTCTAGATTTATATTAACCTATATTAAAATTATCTCTAATATTCTTTATTTATCTTATTATATCTTATCCCTTTTTTTATATAACCCTCTTTTATATAACTCCTTTCTTATATAATTCTTATATAAATAAATAAATATCCTGCCTATCTATATAATTATTAAAATCTATAAAAATTAGTCACTATAATATATATCCCGAAAATAAACTTCTAAATCGATAAATAGGAAAAAGATTTTAATCCTAATAGTTAAATCCTTATTAAAGCTAAAGTTAATATATATATTTTTTAATAATTAGAGGAATATAAAGAATTTAATAGCAAAAATAAGAATTTATAAGAAGATTATTAAAAATACTTTAATAATTAAATTAGAAATATCTTTAATATTAGCAATAAATAAGTTATATAAATATTATAAAATTATCTATAAGAAAATAGAATCTATATTATAAAGAGAAAAGGAGCTATTATTAATAATAAACTTAAAAAAGCAATAAATATATAGAAATATTATAAATAGACAGAATAAGAAGCTAAATAGCAACTTAGAAATAATAAAAGCATATTTAATTTAAGGTATAACCCACAATAAAAGACTTTAGCGGCTAATTGTTATATACAGGCTGTCTATTATAGTCGTTTAGAGACTCACGTGGTATTATTCTGAGAATAGAAGGAATAAGTTTAAGACTATAATAAAGTATATTTAACTTGAAAGTATAATTGAATAATATTATAAGTATAAAGCTTCTATCTAAGTAAAAAGCATATATCTATATAATTCTTTATATATTCCTATAAGATTAAAGGGTTAAAATCTATACTATATATTTTCTAACCTATTAATCTATTAATTTATTATATATAGAGTTATAGGATTAGAATTCCGATATTTTAATAATCAACTTATTAACCTAATTATATAATTACTATATAATAATTAATTATATTTATAATTATATATTATAATATTATATATTTATAATTATTAGATTTATAATATTATTCTCTTTTTAGCCTAATATTTAT